>ML780623.1:1423800-1459337 GCA_009831015.1 Picea engelmannii
GAGTTCCTGCTCAGTTTCAGTTGGTCTTCAAGAATGAAGATGAAAATGAGAAATTTTCCAGGTCCAAGAAGGTTCAGATTCCAACATATATAGTAGCGGTGGAGTTGTTGAGATCAGTCTCCAAGTGGGATATTGTTGGTTGTGGAGCCTGATTATCTTCCTGATTCAGAGGTCCTTGATTTCAGCTGTGTTTATACCCCATGAAGTATTTACACCCCAGAAGTATGTACACTCTTCCACGCGGGGGATTTCATAGGGGGGTACCCCCTCTGTGGGGTCTGGGGGGGCTATCCCCATGGCTGGGGGGTCTAGGGGCAAGCGGGCCCCCAACGAGGGTTCGGGGGCGAAGCCCCCAAAGCAAAAATTGCCTTGTAAAAGTATATTGTAATTTCATTATAAATATGGACCGTTCATTATAAGGTCGCAGATCTAACGATAGATATTATGTTAGGGTTTTTTTCCCTAGAAGGCAACCCTCTTTTATGAGGGAAATGTATCGCGGCTATGGTTGATAGTGAATATTGTATTCTGAGAGAGGAGACTGTGAGAGAAAGAAGAGGAAGTTATAGCAGGTTTTGCTGTAGGTTGTATCCCTTCATTTCCTGGATAATAATAAAGGAAGGACCTGGCAATTTCTCTAGTGGACATAGCCCACACTGGGTGAACCACGTAAATCTGTGTCTCTCTTGTATTGTGTGTCTTCTATGTTTTGTTTTTGCATTTGTTTTATTTTATTGCTCCGCGGTCCGATTTTTCTAACATTATTTTGGGGGCTCAAACATGCCTTTGGTTATCGTTGATAAGCTTGATCCCTAAAAACCTTCATTTAGTCCCTCAAAATGGCCCCAGATGTTAAAACTGCTAAAAATAGTAAATTGCCAAAATTGCCAGAAAATTGTTTTGAGCTAGTTGGAAAAGGTGAGTGGCCATCGATATCCACCTGTATCACTCCTCCCTCCTTAGTATCCAATGGTCTCCATTGAATTGGGTTCCCGGGGGAGAGGAAAAATTGTTTGTTGAATATGAATCTTGGTGAGCTGCTTGCCTTACTAGAGACGTTGCGTTGCTCGGTTTGTGGAAGGCTATCATGAGCATGTGGCTGGAACGGTTGGAAATTTTTAATCAGTCTGGATACATGAGATTATTTTGTGCAGACGAAATCTGTACACTTTTCTACAATCTTGTCGACCTCCTTCCATTGGATAGAAGGTGCTTGGGCCGAGGCTGTAGTGGTTGCAGTATCCTTTTGTTCACCTTTTGAACAGATTGTGAAGAAGCTAAATTTTGTAGTATGAAATACTACCTTGTGACACTTTTTAGGTGGGACAGTAGTCATAACTACCTTTGGTATTCTGTAGAGATGACCCCCCAGAGAAACAATGACACTGTGGGGTTGAGACTCATAAACAGCATGGAGCTTCCACATATATGGTTTTCCCAAGAGAACATCACATAATACCTCATCCTTGAAGGGTTGGATGCCATATGACAATCGACACTGCTAGTGGACATGAAGATCTCATCCTTGGTGAAGTCACCTGATGTTTTATGACTGCGGGTGTGGTGTTGTCAACAATCCCAATTGTTTGACGACCTCTACTCAGATGAGGTTCTTCTAGATTCCTCTACCAACAATAAAATGCAGTGGAGTCCCCTTCACACAAATTTATGAATGAAAAAGGTGCTCCCCCTCTTCAGGATTTGTTGGTTCTTCTGGTTGAATTGTTGCAGTCACAACAATAGTAGTGGGGTCTGCGTCAATGATCTGTCTTTTACCAATATTTTCATAATCAGATTCTGAATCAGGGTTCGGCTCCTTGTCTTTGATATTGGCCACCAATTACTGTTTTGAGCGACATTCATCGGTGTTGTGCCAGTGGATTTTGTGGAAATCAAACCATTTTCTAGTGTCCTTCTTTGTCTTCCCGTGACCCTTCTTTTCCTGTGGCTTGGACTGGTTTCTGGGAGACTGTTTGTTAGGGACATCTTTTTCATACTTTGGTTGTTGCGGATTTGCAGAACCGAACTCCCATTTGTTCTGGTGCTTAAATTTTTTCTTGATTTTAACATCATATCAATAAGCAGCACCGAGTGATGAGATGTCCATAAAGTCCATTTCAGTTTGGATGTATCTGTTTAGAGCCCCATGGTATTTCAAAACCAAATGTCGTTCGGAGCCTTTGATACCCAACTTGGTGCGCAAGGTATGGAAGGTATCGGTGAACTCTGGAACTACTTGGCCCTTCTCTTGCCGCAGTGTGGTCCATCTCATGTACTGGTCCTCATAGTTTCCAACAGTGTAATAATGTTCCTTTAGCGCACCCATAAAAAATTCCCAAGTGGGCTCAGCCCCATATATTCTAGACTCTGTGGAAATTTTCTCCCAGTAAGTTTCCCACCAATGTTTGACATGGGAGAGAGCTTTAAGGAGTGTGAAGGTGATCTTTTCTCTGTCAAAAAAATTATGAATAGAGAAATAACCTTCTAACAAATTTAACCATTTGTTTAGTGCACAAGCATCTATCTAACCTTCAAATACGGGAATATCAAAATTACCCTGTACCTTGAAAGGAGAGGTTCTTCAAAAGTGGTTGTTTGATGAAGATGCAGTTGTTTCTATTGGCAGAGATTGAAGGATGTGGGAAAAATTCTTCATCATTTCATCCCTTTGTTGCGTGACATCTTGCTCAAGCAACATATTTATAGGATCGTCTTCTCCGTCGTTTTTCTTTTCTTTTTCCACAGAGGGTTTCTTGGGCGTGCAAGAGCGATTTTCCTCAAGAGAGACAAGATCGAGACCCAACTTGATATACTTGGACCTCATCGGGGACATGCACTAAAAAACGATCAAGAGCAGCCTCCTCTGATGCCACTGATCCGTATTATTTTTGGCATCAAATGAGAGTGGAGATATAATAAAGAAATGCATAGAGATATCACAGATATTCAATAATATAATAGAAATGTATCAGATATGCAACCATAAACATAGATATACAGTAATACATGATTTCTATTAATGAAATAAATGTACAGAGATTGTAAAAATACAGAGTGAAAGACTCGCTAGAATGGTGGCAGCTTATTTCTGAGAAGAGATGTGATAGCTACTCGCATTCGCAAGAAGATGATTAAAATGAGGCTCTAAAGGTATTTTTACAATAAACATGAATTCCAAAAACCCTATACATAAAAAACCTAACCCTAAGAGATGAAGCGCCAAAATTCATGTGGGCCCCGTTTGGGTAAGTTAGTACATCAACTTCTTGGGGTTGTAACGTTTGCATACAATCTCCGTTTTAGGCGTATGATATCTTATTGGAAAGGTATCATTGAGGATATTTATTTTGGGGGATCAATCATGCCTTTGGATATCATTGAGAAGCTTGATCCTAAAAAACCTTCATTTAGGCCCTCAAAGTGGCCTCGAAAGTTAAAACTACTAAAAATAGTAAATTTCCAAAATTGCCAGAAAATTGTTTTGAGCCAGTTGGAAATGGTGGGTGGCCACCGATATCCACCTAGATCACTCCTCCCTCATTAGGAAGCAATGGTATCCATTGCATTGAGTGCTTGAGGGAGAGGAAAAAGCATTTGTTGAATATGAATCTTGGTGAGTTGCTTGCCTTACTGGAGACGTCGCGCTGCTCAGTTTGTGGAAGGCTATCATGAGCATGTGGCTAGAAGGGTTGGAACTTTTTAACCAGTCTGGATACATGATATTATTTTGTGTAGAAGGAATATTTACACTTTGCTACAATCTCGTCAACCTACTTCTGTTGGATAGAAGGTGCTTGGGCCGAGGCTGTAGTGGTTGCAGCATCCTTTTGTTCAACTTTTTAACAGATTGTGAAGAAGCTGAATTTTGTATTATGAGATACTACCTTGTGACACTTTTTAGGTGGGACAGTAGTCAGAAATACCTCTGGTATTCTATAGATATGAC
Organism: Picea engelmannii; assembly: GCA_009831015.1. Lineage (NCBI taxonomy): Eukaryota > Viridiplantae > Streptophyta > Pinopsida > Pinales > Pinaceae > Picea > Picea engelmannii. The sequence continues at coordinate 1,427,747 of ML780623.1, forward strand.
CCCCCAGAGAAATAATGACACTGCACAGTTGAGACTCATAAACAACATGGTGCTTCCACATATATGGTTGGCCCAAGAGAAAATCACATACATCCAGTGGAGCAACATCACATAATACCTCATCCTTGAAAGGATGGATGCCATATAAAAATTAACATTGTTGGCTGACATGAAGATATCGTCCTTGGCGAAGCCACCCGATGTTGTATGGATGTGGGTGTGGTGTTGTCGACAATCCCAACTGTTTGATGACCTCTGCTGAGATGAAGTTCTTCTGGCTTCCGCTATCAACAATAAAATGCAGCAGGGTCCCCTTCACCCACATATGTGAATGAAAAAGGTGCTCCACCTCTTCAGGATATGTTGGTTCTTCTGGTTGAATTAATGTGGTCGCGACAATAGCAGTGGGGTCTACGTCGATGATCTATCTTTTACCAGTATTTTTAGAATCAGATTCTGAATCAGGGTTCGACTCCTTGTCTTTGATCTCGGCCACCAATGATTGTTTTGAGTGACATTCATCGGTGTTGTGCTAGGGGATTTTGTGGAAATCATCCCATTTTTTGATGTCCTTCTTGGTCTTCCCGTGACCCTTCTTTTCCTGTGGCTTGGACTGGTTTTCGGGTGACTATCTGTTAGGTCCATCTTTGTCATACTTTGGTTGTTGTGGATGTGCAGACCTGAACTCCCATTTGTTCTGGTGCTTAAATTTCTTCTCGATTTTAACAACATATCGATAAGAAGCACCGAGTGATGAGATGTCCAGAAAATCCATTTCAGTTTGGATGTATCTATGTAGAGCCCCATGGTATTTCAGAACCAAATGTCATTTGGAGTCTTTGATACACAACTTGGTGCACAAGGTATGGAAGGTATTGGTGAACTCTGGAACTGCTTGGCCCTTCTCTTGTCGCAGTGTGGTCCATCTCATGCAATGGTCCTCATAGTTTCCAACAGGGTAATATTGTTCCTTTACCGCATCCACAAAAAAATCCCAAGTGGGATTGACCCCATATATTCTAGAATCCTCTCTGGAACTTTTCTCCCAGTAAGTTTCGCACCAATGTTTGACATGGGGGAGAGCTTTAAGGAGTGCGAAGGTGATATTTTCTCTATCAGAAAAATTATGAACAGAGAAATAACCTTCTAATAGATTTAACCATTTGTCTAGGGAATCCGCATCTATCTGAACTTCAAATATGGGAATATAAAAATTAACCCATACCTTGAAAGGAGAGGTGCTTCCAAAGAGGTTTTTTGATGAAGATATGCCTGTTTCTATCGGCAGGAATTGAAGGATGTGGGAAAAATTATCCATCATTTCGTCCCTCTGTCACGTGAGAGCTTGCTCAAGCAACGGATTTATAGGATCGTCAGCTCCATTGTTTTTATTTTCTTCCTCCGTGGAGGGTTTCTTGGGCATGTGAGAGCGATTTTATTCAAGAGAGACAAGCTCGAGACCCAACTTTCTATACTTGGACCTCATCAGGGACATGCACAGAAAAACAATCAAGAGCAGCCTTCTCTGATACCATTGATCTGGATTATTTTTGGCATGAAATGAGAGCGGAGAGATAATAAATAAATGCAAAGAGATGTCCCAGATATCCAATAATATAATAGAAATGTATCAGAGATGCAACCATAAACACAGATATACAGTAATACACAATTTCTATTAATGAAATAAATGTATAGAGACTATAAAAATACAGAGTGAAAGACTTGCTAGAATGGTGGCAGCTTATCTTTTGAGAAGAGATGTGACTGCTACTCGCATTCGCAAGAAGATGATTAAAATGAGGCTTTGAAGACATTTTTCCAATAAATAGGAATGCAAAAAACCCTAGACATTCAAAAACCTAACCCTAGGAGATGAAGCACCAAAAGTCATGTGGGCCCAATTTGGGTAAGTTAGTACATCAACTTCTCGGGGTCGTAACTTTTTCATACGATCTCCATTTTAGGCGTGTAATATCCTGTTGGAAAGGAATCATCGAGGAGATTCATTTTGGGGGTGCAATCATGCGTTTGGCTATCATTGATAATCTTGATCCCGAGAAACCTTCATTTAGGCCCTCAAAATGGCCCCGAAAGTTAAAACTGCTAAAAATTGTAAATTGCCAAAATTGCCAGAAAACTATTTTGAGCCAGTTGGAAAAGGTGGGTGGCCATAGATATCCACCTAGATCAAGAAATGACACATTGTCTCCTACGCCTGGTTCATCTTCTCCGTCTTATTCATATGTCGACCCATATTCTTCCTGCTCTAGCTCTACATCATCTTTTTCTTCAATATCATCTTCTTCATCTATAGTATACTTTATTGGCATTCCTCTTTGATCATATCTAACAAAAAATGACCAATCCCTCTTACCTGGAACCTTTGAGTAAAAGACTTGTTCACATTGACTTGGAAAAACATAGCGGTCATTTGTTTTTTCAAAAACTGTTGTTTAAATCATCGGAAATCCGTTGGAATGTTGAATAATGGTTCTTTCCTCATCATATTCATGCATTCGTAACCCATACCATTTGACATCGAACAAAACTAATTTGAAGGAATTAAAGTCACACTCAATTATATCATTCAAAAACCCATAGTATATGTTTTCAGATTCTCGAGGACGTTTGTCACTCCTAGAGGAAACATTAGTGACCTGGAATACTGCAGTTATCCCACTATCAGAAGTTTTTATGGTTTCATCCAACTATTTGATGCGAAATTTACAACCATTGCACCACATAGCCTTGTGGTGTTTCAACTGCAATACGCCAGACATATAAAAGATGCATTGTCAATTAATAATAATTTTTTTTATATAACTTGGAAAGTATAATATGAAAAAAACACACCTAAAGTCACATTAATATAATATAAAATAACTGAATAAAATGGGTGAATTTTATTTCCTTTCCATGTTTCAAACAATATGCTAAATCTATTTCCCTCTGCGTAACATCAGAATCTCCATTACGACGAGCTTCTCTAACCAATTCCGACATTTCTTTCCATGATAACCTACCACCATGATTTTATTTACATCTATCAATCCATACCTTCATCCAGTCAAGATTGTTTGCAATGTATAAATGTAGTGCATCCCAATCTTGAGCAACTAACCAATAAAAAAATCAAAATTCACCAATATTAAATATTATTTATAACCATGGTAAATATTAATAAATAATGAAAGAATAAATATTAAATGAGTATGATCATATACACAAAAAAATGAAAAAAATATATTTATTAAAAATATCCACAATTTAATTACCTCTCACTTTCTTCATTGTACCTTTTCCCAACAACTGCTCCCTTTCAAATTTTTTGATGGATTTCACATCCCAAATCCAATCCACTACATGCATAACTTGCGTTGCTAATTTAGGAAGATACTGACTAATATACACCATGGATTCATATACCATATATTCCTCCACCATAGAACCCCCAGGTCGTGCTCTTTGTCTAACCAAAGCCTTCAATGATTTCAAGTACCTTTCCACCATCCACATTGACCTTGTGTGTACAGGTCCACACATTTCAATCTCCTCAACTTGGTGTGTGAGGTAGTGTTCTTGTGCATTGAAAAATGTTGGAGGTAGATACTTCTTCATTTCACACATTAGCTGAGGAATTTCTCTCTTCCAATATCATATATCATCTTCATGGATTTATTTCAATGAAAACCATCTATAGATCATGACACAAGAAAATAACATGATTCAATAAAACATACAAATACATATGACATTACAAGTAAAACACATGTCATTAAGTACAACAAAAAATTGAATTTTTTTTCATATATATTGCAGCTACTCACCTCATGTATTTTCCGAGATCATATATAACTTGTTTGACGTTGTTGTCCAAGTCGTTGTTGGATTACTAAGAGGGTGGGTGAATCAGTAATAGAGAAATTCAATCCTTTTCTAACCACAATATGCAAGTATTATATCAATGTAGCATTATCATCCAATAATTGCAGAGTAAATAAAGAATGAACAAATGAGAAATCATACACATACATAGTACACCAGTTTTTTTACATGGAAACCCAAAGTGAGAGAAAACCACAAAATGCTTTTTCTTATATGTCTTTAAGAATTACATTAAGTGGAAGCAACAACTTCCTTTGTTTTCCAGCTGCAACTGGAAGGAGGGTCCAACCCACTAGTTTCTCAGGCTACAACCTGAGGGAAGCTCCAACTCCCCAATTCTCTGGCTACAACAAGAAGGTGGATATAGTTACATGTCTTTGCCTCGTCCAATTGCCCTGACGTAGAAGTGGAATGATGGAACCATGGATGATTTTAGGGGCTAAATTTCGCTCATGTGCTAATTTTCCATGGTTTTTCCAAAAATGAGATTCACTATTTTAAAAATGATCCTCCCAAATTCTATAGGATAAAATTATTTTACCTTAAAAATCGCCAAAATTTTATAAAAACTATATAAAATCCTTATAAATTTGAATATTTTTACAAAAGTATCGCCAAACGTTTATAGTTGGCATATGAAGGATTAGTAAGATTCACCAAGGTTTCTACATTTAAAAAAAAAAATCCATCCTTAAAATCATCCCTGGATGGAACCACTGTCACACTATCACTATGAGATATACCACTGTACAATTGTGCCAACCTGTACCACTGAACTGCAACCAACATGTACTACTTCCTTGCAATCAACCTGTACCTGAACTAAACATGTATTGATCCAAAATACAACATATACATGACATATAGCTCTACAACATGCGTATGTATGCACCCTATCTGTTGTGCAGCATGCGTATGTATGTGACCAAACTGTTATGTAGCCTGTGTATGCCTTTTGAAAAATAGGGTTTTCTTTCTACTGAAAACTTCTAACCGTTTGTAACTTATTTCACATAGATCTCTAACCTGTCACTGTATCTAGACTGTATCTGTACCCTGTGCATGCATCCTCATACATAACCTTTACCCAAAAATATATATATATATATATATATATATATATATATATATATATATCTAGTCACATGCCATAAGTGTGTGTAATCATGAACAAGTATAATAACCCTCACATGATCTAGACTTTAAACCCTTTTTGATATTCAGCCTCTCAGTACATCAACCAACACAATATCTCAACCATGTACCACAAAAACCCTTAGCCATATGCCAAGAAATACAAGACGTGCCTCAACAAGAAGTATCAATGATAAATATACCAACATTGTATTTCTGTAGATATAACTTATACAAAATATCCCATGAAGCCACTAGTCTCTCTAGGGAGAATCCTCAAATCTCCATAACCATTTCTCATGCATACATCAAAATTCAACTATTCATGGAAATAAGACATACCTTTTGAACCAATGGATAGATCTGATGTATCTGAGCACTGTAGATCTTCCTGGGGGCTTGATCTCGGAATATAGAAACTCTGCATATTCATATTCTCAAGTTTCCATGGATTTACCCTCATGTACGCACCCTAATACACTTCTAGCCTGTGTACGTACGCACCCTAATACACTGTCAGCCCACGTATGTACACACACTAATGAACTGTCAGCTCGCGTACACCTCATAAAATAGGGTTTTTTTGTATTCACTCTAATTCTGAAACTTTCCTCATCAACCCTTCATACTACCTCAGACTTTCGCAACTTCAGATGTATCAATGAGTACTTGCAATAAGCCTTACACAAAAAAAGATATTCAGTATGTTCAAGTGTGTTTAAATGAGAGATCCTTGCCTCTTATTTATACTTTCATGTAGCATCCCACTTTCCTTATTTTAGGGAGTTCTCCATTAACTTTATTATTAAATAATTTCTTTTGCAAACACTTTGACTTTTTGGGGCTTCTAGATGACTCATGAGGGTTCTCCAACTTCACATGGCCATAACTCTCTAACTATGAGGAGTTATGTGATGTTCCACATACCACCGGAAATGGCATGACTTGTACTATCCATGTAGAATAGCCTTACCTGCAAATATATCAAAACTCATACCATTATCCATAAAACAAACTTGGGTCCATTAACCAAACCTTTGTGCTACTGGAATTCGCTACTGGACTTTCTTCAAGGGTTGACATCAATGACAACCAACCCAATTAATTGGGAGAGATAGAGGTAGAACATACTGTAACAATAAAAACAAATCGTTACTTGTTCAAAACTAGACAAAAAAATAAAAATATAAAAAAATGTATACGACCAATATATAAATATGAGTACTAAAATGATTAATTACCTTAATGAAGATATGCCAATCATGTTTTTTTACCCCACCAAATTCATTTTTTTTCATTAAGATATTCTTTATGTTTGAACAAAAACCTGTGGGAAATTTAATTTTTTGAATGACCTCTTTTACACCATTGCTTTACTGCTCTGTTAATAACCATGGAAGGTTATTTTGGTCTCCATCGTTATTTGATCGGATCACACTTTGCATTGCATGATTGGCTTCTCGAATGTCATTACAAATTTTGACAATTTTTTCTTTATCTCTCCTTCCATCTATGATTCACCATAATGTTTATGTCACATTCTTCCCGATATGCATTGTATCAAATAAATGAACTATTTTTAGGTCCTTATAGTAAGGAAACCTCATGAATTGAGTGAGATAACATTTCATTCCTTGTGGAAGCCCATTATTACTACCTTCACGACGACGACATTGATGAAGCATAAAAAAAAATTAGAACACTATTTATCAAATGCGGTAAAATAAAATGAATAATTAAAATAAAATTTCAAAACATGATTCCATTTATGATACATAAACAAAATGCATACCTCGAGGATTAATTCTGTCATATTCCAAATTCCATAGGCGAGGTTTCATTCTTTGTGGTTTTAGTCTCGTCTCTTGTTTCCCATAGAAAAGATATTTTTCAGGAGTACGATATTTATGGTTCTTAGAGAGGAAGTGTATATACTCATCAAACACCTCCTTTCCTAAAATTTTTGACCGACAAGATTTCGTCTTAGGACCACAAACTGGACATGGAAATTTACCCTTTCTTTGAACACCTGGAACATATGGATTAATGTGAATTATTAATATACAAAATCATTATTTAAACAACATTCATGATATATTCAATTAATTATATACTATTCAAGCATGCAATATGGAATGTTGCATACCACAAAAATGTGTTGGTCTTGGGGCATCATGAATTGTCCATAAAAGTATTCCACAACATTGAAATATCTTATGCCCAATTGGTTTACAGATATCATACATAGTGATGCCCTTCCATAACTTTAGTAGCTCATTGATAAGAGGCTCGATATACACATTCATATCTTTAACTTGTTACTTACCTAATTGTTTGAAATTACACAAAATTGCTACCATTGTATGTATATATATGTAAATAAATAAATAAAAGATGTTATGCAAAAAAAGAGAAAAATGAAAAATTTAAATTTGAAAAATCAATTTAAACAAATACCTGGAATAATCATTGTCAATATTATGTTCTCCCTCTTTATTGACATCCAAGGAGGAATTTTATTGTTGATAACAAAAATAGGCCACACTAAGTAAACAGATCGAATCTCTCCAAATGTATTAACACTATCAGTTTCCAATGAAATCCTAACATTACGAGTTTCATCTATAAATTATGGCCATTTTGCAACAATTTCCTTAAATGCATGACCATCTGTAGGAATTCGAAGAACTCCATCTTCAATTCTCTTTCGTGCATGGTAATCCATAAACTGTGATATGCTTTGGCAAATGAACAGTCGCTGCAAATGTGGAATTATGGGAATATGTTGGAGAACCTTTCGAGGGACCATTTTTGTTACTTGATCGGTTCGCTATCTACTAATACCACATATCGATCATTCTGTTTTCAATGCATGTTGTCCATAATATACAAGATGGTCATAGGGACATGCATCTATACTTTGATACTCCATTCCAATGTCTTTCATAATGGCATGTAAATCTCAATATGTGCGAGGTAAAATATTTGACGAGGGTAACAAAATGTCACCTAACAATCTAAAACATAAAAAATAAATAGTTAATGTAAAGAATAGTAATTGTAAATATTGCATTTTTATTTTACACATTAATTAACACTAAAAATAATGGGGAAAAGTCAACCTTTATGTATATGTGATGAAACAAATTACATAACTTAGGATCTGTGTCATACAAGTGTTTGAAAAATTATTCGTAACTTTCAAGTTCACCAACAACAATGTAGTGGAGAGAAGATTTTCTCTTGACCCTTTATAAAGTCATTTATTTTCCATTTCAATCAAAGTTTCATCATAAATACCATCACTACTGTCCCCATGATCATCATTTGGATGAGAAAATAAGTGTTGGATCATTTGATTTGTCCCATCATCTTGAACTATGTTATTATTGGCATCTACTTCCATGGGATCATTAAATTGATCTTCATTATCTGCTTCAAGTTCTTCATCTTGTACTACAACATCATTTCTGGTACTACTTGGTGCTTTGTGCATAAAGTTAGGGGGCAAATCTAATTTTATAATTACAAAAATTCATGAAAACTTAGTGCATGTATAAAACAATATAAAAGTTTGAGAATAAAATAAATATTAAAACAACTAATGAATGTACATATAGCTAATGAACATGGGATGATATTCATTTTATCCCCTGTCCATGTGCCCATATTTTCTACAATGGTTTTTAGTTGTTTCTTTTAAAACTCTTTCGGGACATCTAGTACAACAATTTTTTCAAGGGCAATAACATTTACCATCACCCTTTTCACCTCTTTAATTTTTTTTCCCAGCTCTAATGTTTTTTGACATTCTTCCCCACAGACATATACCAAAAAAAACATGTGTTTTTTATTCACCAAGAAGACAAGATTATACCCTTTTTGAAGTGTTGTTATTATAGCAAACTTGTCGCAACATCCGTAAAATGCAACATATTTATATATTTTATAACGTCGCAATTCCGACGATAGTTGACCAAGTCAAAGTTGACTTGGTCAAATACTAGGTGTTATTGGATAAATCGGTGAATGTGGACATAAACTAATCTCCCTAGATCCACCTGGATCTAGAACAAAACATGACAGGACATGATGCTTTCCCTAATTTACAATCATTGAATTTACTACAAAAGAAGGAATAGATAACATACCTTTAGATATCACTTCCTTATATCTTTGTTGTCCTTGCTTCGCTCCAGTGCTCTTGTGATATCAAATCTGCAATAACACAAACCAACCAAAGTGAAAGAAACAATACTAGATTCAATGACAACCTAAACATGTGATCAAGGAGTCATGTAATAAAATGCTAATGATTTTATGAGAAAGAAACATACCACTGTATTATATAATGTGGAAGAAAGATACAATCAGATGCCTTGATGTCGTTAGGTTCCTTCCAACAGTTCCTTTCTTCACACACACTTCTTGCTCCAAGGATTCTGAGACCATGGATCTGATAGCTACTCACAATCTATCTTGACAAAGCAAAGCCCAAAGCCAACATACCAAGCTAACAATCTCAAGACAAATTTCTAATCTCAAAGGCTCAAGAACTTTCCAACCCAATCAAGCTAACCTTCTCCATGAGAGCTCCTCTTCTTTTATAATATGAAGAGGATAAGGTGAGAAGGTTAGGATGATCCCACTAAATCATGAAAGCGAGTAAGATGCAAACCGTTTGGAGGCCACCTCACCATAGAAGCTTCTCCTTCTAGAAGCATCGAGAAGATGCTCATTTTTCCCACGTACGAAGGTCGCCGCACCCTAGCTATAGTGCAGCCTGCGGAAAATCCACACCCTAGCTATAGAGAAACCTAAGGAAATTAGGCATTTCTGCACCCTGTGGATATAGCAACCTGCGGAAATCCTCCAAAATAGGGTTTTTATAAAGGAAAATACAACTTCTTCTCTCAGGGAAAGTTCTTCTCCCTTCTTTCTTCAGGAATTCAGGCTATTGACCCCTCTGAAGGAAAGATATTGGTTTACATTATTAACGATCATAGGGATGATGAAAATAATGTGTAACAGAGAGCCCCCCAAAGTATGAAGTTAGAACAGAGTGATAGCTGAAATATTTTGTCGAGTGTGTGTAAGGAACAAGGAACAGTTGGTCAGAACCCTGCCAACAAACAAGGAAATACAGTACAATAATATATCATCACTGAGGTAGGCATTCCCATACTCAGAATACAAATTACTCAAAGCATAAATGCCGACATGCGAAGATCCATGTCAAGTAATACAGGTCATGGCCACCAAACATACACTGTGGATCCATGCCATTATGACTCAAATCTGAACATAGGCACAAAAACTACATTGTGGATCTATGTGTTAAAGACTCAAATTTGAACATAGCCACGAGGCATACAATGTGGATCTATGCAATGGTACAAACTGAATATACTCCAACGCAGCCTGAATCTGTGAGAAACGATTCAGGGTCTTCATCTCCACCACTCTATAGTATGAATCTAACCATGCGAATACATGTGATGAAGTCGAACATCGTAGAAACCACTTGATTATCGTTCATTAGTGAATACCATTAACAAGTGCGAGAGAAATCACCATTAATGTCAATGACTCCCAAGGTACTCTAATACAATCCAACGAATGTGAATCAATGATCTGAGGTCGAACACTTGGTGGAATCTCTCAATCAGGGGTCAATAATGAAAACCCACTGTCGAAAGCAAGGAAACCTGCCATTGAGGCATGCAAGTTCCAAGGTACCAATTAGTTTCTAAGTCTAATTCCTGGATAATGAGTTGAAGTCAATAGGAAAAGACTCGTCACAAGAGGGCCTTAATGTATCTCCCATCAATGACACAAAACAGGTAACAAGATTTGATGTAGATCATAGTAACAAGTGATTTAGAACTGACTCAGGGATGGTCGATGCAATAGAAGGCTTAAGGACTATAGAAATAGCCGATGCAATAGAAGGATTTCTGGGTTGAACTTATTTTTTGAACATATTGACGAGACAACAACTGTCTTGGAAAAACTGACTCAACAACAGGGATCACAGACCAATTTGTAATCTTATAAAGGAGTATGATCAAGATACAAGCGTATTTTCCAAGCTAGACGCAAGGCGAGTAAAAGGGTGTCATGTTCAAAAGTGACTCTTTTATAGAATACAGGTTTAGACACATTCCTTTCCCAATTTTTCCCCCACCATTTCTGGCAAGTACCTCTTTATTTTTACGCAAGCTTGAGGAGGATACCATATGCTTGTAATGTAATCTCATCCTTTGGATGAGTCCCTTGGAGTATTTTTAATGAACACTAAGAAGGAGTGGTTCGGTCCCATATGGGCCTTTCTATGTTTGTTTAACGAGTCCAAAGATAGAGAACTCGGGGGTTTTTCATGTTTATAGAGTCTGAAAAACACTTAAAGAGAACTCTCTCAATTCCTTTTTCGTAAAGTAGTGTGATGAGACCAAAATAGAGATAAAGTATTGCTCAACAAACATTTTCTTTAAATACTTTAACGAGCGTGAAAAAAAACAAGGTTGCTCGGCAATCTTTTCATGTTTAGAGAGTCTAAAAAGAGCTTAAAGGGAACTCCAGTGGGTTTCTTTTTCGTATAACCTTTACGAGTCCAAAAAAATGATAAACGTATACTCGATTACATTCTCATTGATTTACGAGCACAAGAAAGAACAAAGATTAAGCTCGGTAACTTATTCTCATGTATTTACGAGCATGAGAAAGAACAAAGACTAAGCTCGTGATTGTTTTCATTTTTACGCAAGCTTTAAAAAAGAAAAAAACTATGCTTGGGATAGATTTTATTTTTACACAAGATTGAAAACTAAACAAAACTATGCTTGGTATTGGTTTCATTTTTACACAAGATTGAACCAGAGGAAACTATGCTTGAGGTAGGTGGTTTCATTTTTACACAAGCTTGAACCATAGAAAACTATGCTTGAACTTCCCAACGCATTATTCAGGGATGGTTGGTATTTATCCCCTAGCTTAAGAAGCTAGTGGCTCAACTTCAACATGAAGTCCAAAGGCTAGAAGCATTTCCCCCCAAGCTTCATTTCATCCAACTGCAAAGACGAATGAAAGGAAGCTTCAAATACTAGACGGAGGACTTGACTCAAACAAAGAGGGGGATGTTGTTTCATTTTTTAACGAGCTTGACACAGTAGAATAACTATGCTCGTAACCTCTGTTTCATTTTTTAGTGAGGTTTCCACAGAGATGCAAAACTATCCTCATAGTTGGTTTCATTTTTTAACGAGATTGAAATAAGAAAACAATGCTCAAAGCTGGTTTCATTTTTTAATGAGCTTGAAATCAGAAAATCATGCTCAAGGCTCTTCTTGATCACGACTTCCAAGAGGACAATGCCTTAGAAGGACACCATGTCAAGGGACAAAACTTAGTCATGGCTTCCAAGAGATCTTCATTTGATGGAAGAAAACACACTCTGAAAGGAACACATTTCTAGGGTTGCAAGAGGGGTAAGGAGGTCAAGATCCAATAGCCCTACCGAAGAGGTCACCATGTCAACTACTAGATCCAAGTCATTGCCATCGGTAGTGGAAGGCGTGGGAGACAATGCCACATAATTTACCTATGGTAGGGGATATACCATCTGCATATAAGAACCACTAAGGGAGGTAATCCAATCAGGATCGATGAATGAAAGTTCATCAATAGTCACAATTCTTCCATCGCAAGGGAAATATATCACACGAAAAAGAGTGGACATAATAGCTTTCATGGCATAGAAATAATCCCTCCCAAGGAGTAAAACGAAATCCAAGGGGTCTTGGAATACTATGACATCAATAAAGACAACTTTCCCTTCCAAAGTTAGAGGAAACTGAGGAAGGGTCCCTAAAGGTTGACTGGTTCTTCTGTTAAAAGCTAACATATTCTGCGTAATTGGCGCAAGCTGAGGACAACCCAAATCTTTCCAAGAAAGAGAGGAAAAAATACTAACGGACACACCTTCATCTATCAACGTCTGAGGAACATCCTGGCCACAAACCTATACTGTAATCTAGAAAGGAATGTGAGAGGGAAGACGAGGTCCAGTTCGCACACCCCAATCAAAACGGATGGCCTCATTACTTGGAAGAGGTTCCACGGAAGGAGGAATACCCCAGGGCATGGTAGAGTCTGTATCAACGATAAAAACATGGGCAGTATTGGGTTTACTCTTGAGCGGGAGAGTAGGATCGACTGATAATGACATCAAATCGACCACTTGGGTTTCATTCTCCAAGGGGAGAATGGGGTCGACGGGTGGAAACAGATCAACCACTTGGGTTTCACTCTCTAACGGGAGAGTGGGATTGACCGAAGATGGGATCAAATCAACCACTTGGGTTTCACTCTCTAACGAGAGAGTGGGATTGACCGAAGATGGGATCGAATCAAACACTTGGGTTTCACTCTCTAACGGGAGAGTGGGATCGATTGAGGATGGGATCGGATCGACCACTTTTTCAACTGGTTCAACTAAGGATGTGACCAGATTGACGAAATGATTAACTAAACTGACTGATGAAGGGACTGGATTGATAATTCCATCAACTAGAGGTGGGTCGAGAGTAAGCTTGCGATAAGAAACTGGAAGTTCAAGTTGTGAAATAGTCATGTCTTCCAGGAATTTTGAGGCTTCTTCCATATGAGGGAAAAGATGAGTTAGATGATGCCTTTTGCATAACATACATAGGAACTTGACTCGACTTTTCTTCTTCCCAACCGCATTGTGACTAGTTGACGGGTAGTCATCAGCATGTTGTTCAGAGGCTGACGACATGGGTTGGCGAGGGTGTGTAGACCATGCTTCTATAACCTTGGATAGACTAGGGAAATCATTAAGAAGATGGATACCCTTGCAAATCCTACAGGGGTACTTGGGCTTATGGGTTGTTTGGGTGATCTTGACATCATCAACACTCCCAGCATGATTAACAGTAACTGGTTGTTTTCCAACATGTTTGGCAGTGGTTGGAAGTTTGGATCCTTGCTTATTTTTCTTCTTCTTATTCTTCGATTTATTCTTCTTCTTAGCCACCAGGTTACTAGCTTCAGAGCTTTCACTCGACGAAGAAGATGAAATGGAACAAGACCTTGCAAGTGAATAAGGCGAAGAAGATATTACTGGTGAAGAAGGTGAAGGATCAACATGAGGTTGATGCTCTTGGGGGGAAGTGCTGACGACTGAAGCACTTACTAAATTCAGGATTACCTGAGTGTAAAACAACCACACCGACAATCCAATTGTGAGAACTGGAAGGATCAAAGTAGTGATGTGAGGAGGACCAATGTTTCCATAAGAAGGAAAAACAAAAGGTTCCCCATTAAGGGGCAGAGGTTCCTTCATTGGTCATTTCGGGAACTGATGCCATTAAACAAAAAACCAACCTAGATTCCACTAGGGAAAACAAACAACACATGCTAAAAATATAGTAAGCAAACAAGCAAACAAAACCTTCTCACAATGAATACACTAGTTGGTGATGAAATCCAACGTCGCGAGAACCATGTAAGAATGGGTTGAGATAGAGTGGGTGGAAAAGTTAGGTTGATGACCTGCTTAACGAACTTACGACCTGGTGTAAGCTCCCACACATAATCATGGGTATACCCTCCAAGGAGCCTGAGTGAGTTTGGCCAACGTTTATTCCAGGTACCGTGAAGACTTTCCCCTCCACAATAACCTCGTGTAAATAACCTAGAGAGATAGGCCACTAAGGTTACCAATTACTACAATAATGCCTGGGGAAACAGTCGACAGTATGATCCACATGCAAAGGTAGGGTTTCTAGCCCAAAATCAACTCGAAAGGCTTCCACTCATCTTGGTGGGTATACCTTCAAGCGACCCCCATAATACGCACAATATCTACACCAAGACCAACAAAGCAGGGTGAGTAACTCTGCCAGTCTCAATGCGACCTCATGATTGACCCTTGTCTTAGAAGGGCTTCCCAAGACAAAATGTACCAAGTGAATTTGACCGCTCCCTAATGCAAGATTCTATGTTTGTTTGAAGCTTTGGAAATTTATCTTTCACACCTATTCCAAAGCCCTACAACTAATCTAATGTAGGTTTGCTACTATAAAATATGAAAAAGTCTAATCAATTTTATAGGCGCTTTATTTTATGGTTATTGTTACTCAAGAGGAAATTGGCATGGACAATATGGTGTTTTGACCGACTCGAAAGTTATGCAAAGAGATGAAGATGCAATCTTTTCATTTCGATGAAAGATATGCTACGAGAGGGAGAAAACATTTATCATTCCTAGATGCACAATGTCCCAAATTTATTAAACTCATCACAATCAAGATTCTCAATAAATGAGCAAAATAGATTGTACACCAATACACGATTCATGAATTTTCAGAATTTAAGACCAAAAAATGCCAAAAACCATGCAATTTCGCTACTTCAAATGCAAGGATGCTCCCAATCTAATATAAAGCAAGAAATTAAAAAAATTTGTTTCAAAGATAGCTAAAAGAAATAGCAAATTGACATGAAACAAAGCAACCCAAACAATTTTATCTTTTAGCACGAACTATTCAATAAAAGAAAAAGAAGTTCTTTCACCAAACAATTCTAAAGAAAAGATAGTGCTTTGTAACTAAAAGATACTCAAGGAAAGAGACTAAATCTTTCAAAAGAAAACAAAGAAAAGATGGATAAAATCAGTTTCAAAGCTATCAAGCAGACTGTAAAAAGACCCAACAATTCACCCCAAAACCAAATTCAAGGTCTGGGTAAGGAAAAACCATCTAAAATCAAAATTTTCACAATTTCCGCAGGCTGCAGACTAACACAGTTCAAGAATCACTGATTTCCACAGGCCAGATATGGGTAGGGTGTGGAGTTTTCGCACCAGTCTAAACAGGTAGGGTGTGGAAATCCTAAGTCGTTGCACTATCCCTCAAAGCAGGGTGCGGAAATCAAGCAAAAATGGAAAAAAAATAAAATTAAGAAGGTTTTTCCAATATGTTTAACAGTCAGAGAGTCAAGTTGGATCTCCCAGTGACTCAGAAAACAAAATACAAGCAATCAAAGCAAGAAAGCAAGGCAAACTAGGAAAACAATCTGTTCTCGAGTGGAGTCGCCAATTTTTGTTATTGGATAAATCGGTGAATGCGGACATAAACTAATCTCCCTAGATCCACCCGGATCTAGAACAAAACAAGACAGGACATGACACTTTCCCTAAGTTACAATCATTGAATTTACTACCAAATAAGGAATGGATAACATACCTTTAGATATCGTTTCCTTATATCTTTGTTGTCCCTGCTTCGCTCCGGTGCTATTGTGAGATCAAATCTGCAATAACACAAACCAACCAAAGTGAAAGAAACAATACTAGATTCAATGAAAACATAAACATGTGATCAAGGAGTCATGTAATAAAATGCTAATGATTTTATGAGAAATAAACATGCCACTGTATTATACATGGTGGAAGAAAGATACAACCAGATGCCTTCATGCCGTTAGGTTCCTTCCAATAGTTCCTTTCTTCCCACACACTTCTTTCTCCAAGGATTCTGAGACCATGGATCTGATAGCTACTCACAATCTATCTTGACAAAGAAAATCCCAAAGCCAACATACCAAGCTAACAATATCAAGCCAAATTTCTAATCTCAAAGGCTCAAGAACTTTCCAACCCAATCAAGCTAACCTTCTATATGAGAGCTCCTCTTATTTTATAAGATGAGGAGGATAAGGTGAGGAGATTAGGATGATCCCACTAAATCATGAAAGCGAGTAAGATCCAAACCGTTCGGAGGCCACCTCACCATAGAAGCTTCTCCTTCTAGAAGAATCGAGAAGATGCTCGTTTTTCCCACGTACGAAGGATGCCACACCCTAGCTATAGTGCAGCATGTGGAAACTCTGCACCCTAGCTATAGAGAAACCTACGAAAATTAGGCATTTTTGCACCCTGTGTATATAGCAACCTGCGGAAATCCTCCAAAATAGGGTTTTGACAAAGGAAAATACAACTTCTTCTCTTAGGGAATTTTCTTCTCCCTTCTTTCTTCAGGAATTCAGGCTATTGACCCCTCTAAAGGTGACATATAGGTTTAAATTATTAACGATCATAGGGATGATGAAAATAATGTGTAACACGCCCCCGGGGGGCAGCTCAATTGGCAAGTGCCGTGAAAATGAAGTTCCATGAGGTTTCGAGTTCAATTCCCCCCGACTTACAATGTGTGTCGCATAAGGGGCATCGTGGGAACACCTGGAGGTTATAGTGGTAGCAGTTGGATAACACGGCCACGTGTAACGCGAGCACGTGCCCAACTAGTTGCTGATTCCGCCAGACATAAAAAATAAATAAAAATAATAATAATAATGTGTAACACTAGGTGACCGTTGGGATGGGGAAAACCTGGTTTCCATAACGTCATAAGTGCGACGAATATTTTACAAATGTCGCAAGAGAGACGAAAATCCAATGTCGTTGCAATAACAATGTCTTCCTACCTTCGTCACAATAGCGACATGTGTTTTTAGTACATCGCAAGAGAGAATTTATTGGGCAATATAGAGAAAAAAATTTAAAATTTCCTCTATTTTTCGATAGTATGGCCAATTTTGTTCATAACATTGCAAATAGAACGTCGAAATTTTTCCAATATGTACTAGTGCATTATTTCTTATGGATTCTTCTTGTGAGTTGCATTAACCATAAGAAAGAAAGAAAGAAATAGAAACAAACTTGGAAAAAATAGAAACAAACTTGGCAAAATCACTTAATATTCTTTTACACAAAATTATACAATATAAATAACATAAAGAATATGATAACATATCAGTGACAAACAATACGAAGCTCTTGTATTTTCAATTTTTATGATTCAAAGCTCCAATCCATCTACTAAATTTACAACACAAAACAAATATTTATTTTAGTTCTAGTCTCCTACATTTTTCATAATAACGTAAGTATTGTTTTTTAGTAAAATGACAATTTTTTATATTGGTCCATTGGAGATAATTAAAGAGAATGTTCCACTCAATACACCTCCTTGTTTCCTTATTCTGCCAAAATTAAAACAAAGCCCACATCAAAATGCTCCATTATGACAATGTACATTCAGAAATAAAGTGGATTTTTTTAATTACAAGTAATATTTTTCCACCTCTGCAAACAATTTTCTTCCCACTAGCTATATTTTTAAACCAATTACTTGGCAAGTTGGCGGGTTTTACTAGGGTTCTTGTACCCAGAAATTAAGGCATCTAAGCTTGGGTTACCTAATATGCACCTGGTAATAGGATAATGGTGGCATTATTTAGATGAACAATTCTGTAAATATGAGTAGGAGACTTGTCACACTAAATGTAAAATTATAACAACTAATACCTTTATAGGAACACTGCAAATATGGCCAAAAGTAAAAGTAACATTATAAAAACTAATATCTTTATAGGACCACTGGCCAAAAGTATGATGAAATGTAAAAATGTACTTGTTGATTTATGTGCTAAAGAAATAAATAATGTTGTTTATTAAATTTATGGAAGCCAAACTAAAGATCTTAAAAACACAAGAACTAAACAAACTCGGTTTGATAGAATGCATGGAGTTGTGCTTGTAATGATTTTGTACATGTTCCATAAAAGAAAAGAAAAAGAAAAGACAAGAGTTTGATGATAGAAGAAAAACATTAATGCTTGTAGATTGTAGAGAAATCCAAAGCATATAAAATTGTAGATATTGAAATAGAACCTATTTGTTGGGAAGCGGAAGCATAAACGTAACAAGATTTTAATGGCAAAGAAGACACAACAACAATCACACAATTGACATAGTGATTTACATGGAAACCCAATACGGGAAAAAACCGTAGGGAAATGATAATCAATATTCTTATTATTCAAGGGAGAATTACAATATCCAATCACATTCATACAACCATCCTCTCCTCTCTTCCTGCACACCGCACTCCACTTTATTGCATCTCCCCACCTCTATGGGTATGCTAGTTATATAGGATCTGATAAACAATTAAACAAATTGATTACAATCCGATCCACCAATTACACAAACTATTCATTGTAGTATGCATGCATGCACATTCTATTTTTAGTTGATGTGCATGAAACTGCATGGGAAATTAGTTGGCACATTTTCAACAATCTCCACCTTGACAACAATTTACCTGATATATCATGCCCAAATTTATTCATCACCTTTCCTACAAGCCAAGATAAGCCAAACACAATCGCAACTCCTCAAATTCTCTAACAATACTATTACATGAACATGTTTGCACGACTCACTCCAGTATGGACCATTTTTCCTCCATCAGTAACATGTCTTATAAACCTATTCACTTGTCCCATTTTGATACGAAGGACTATTAGTCAAATGCACAACAATTTGACCACCATAGAACACTTCATCATGTACCTGTCCAAACTTACCTAATAGATCCTTGCATCCTTGGAAGACATAACCTGAGGTAGGTCTCCTCTTGTCCAAATCTCCTAAATCATAACCACAGACTAAATCATTGAAACCATTGTAGGTGATACTTATACTGTTGTGCTTTTGAGATACTGAAGCACCCATTTCCATGCTCTTTTCCTGGTTTTTCCATGTGTCTACTGACAACACCAACTACATGTGAAATACTGACCATTTCCCATTGCATCATCAAACTTCCTACTAGCATATGATACTCGAGACATATAACCATTTTCTTCTTCATCAATTAGGACATAAACCTGAAGAAAACTTACAATGGAAATCCAAAGCGATTTTATCGGTTTCACATTATTCATACCGAATTTCCTGAGTATATTCACCACATACTTCTATTGTGACAACCAAGCTTACCATATCTCCTGTCTCTGTGTATTTCCATGCACAAGATTTGTTTCTCTACTCCTAGATCTTTCATATCAAATTTCCTAACCAACTGAGCCAACCTATTGATTTCATACATGCTTTTGCTTGCAACAAGCATAGCCTTTAATGCCAAGATAATAAATATACCATAACCACAATGTTTATACTCACTTCTTGTAAAATTTGGCTCACCATGAAGGAATCACACATCTTGTACCATTTTCCTGGCATGCTTCATGCCATACAATGATTCTTGAGTTTGCAAACAAAACTTCTATTGTGATCCTGAACTAACCGTTCTGGTTGTTCCATATACATCCCCTTTTCCAAAAAATTCCATGTAAAATAGTTTTAACATCTAGTTGTACTAACACAGCTAGTGCTAACACAACATGGATAGAAATAATATTTTAACAAATGGTGGGAAATTTTCATACCCTTCTAATACCAGTCATGCTTTGAACCTTTCATCTTTTACTATGTTTGATTTTATAAAAGGAGATTCATCAAACACTGCATCTCTGTCCATGATGATTATGTGGGTAGTAGGGTCCCATAATCTGCATCCCTTAACATCATCACCATATCAAAGATCTACATGTTTTATCTGGGTCTTACTAAACATGCCTATTCAATCCCAATTTCCTTGAAATACTTTCCAAGTTCCATGGATATGAACCTACCTTCATGATATATTCTAAAACACTTGATTGAACTGCCAACACATAAGTCTTTTTATAGACCCACCTTTCTAACCTGGACACACCACTCCACCTAGAAATTTTCATTCGAACGACTTTGACCAAATACAGCCAAACCAACCCAAGAGAACCTTTGTCGCTCACCTCCAGGGACTTTACACCGGAGTCTCAGTGATCCACATTAACATGAACATTCCCTTGACCAAATCCGGCCAAGTTGACCAAGTAATCCTTTACTGCTTACCTCCAGGAACATTTATAATGGATTTCACCAAGCCTTTTATAGGCTTCATTACATGCAATCCATAGACATAATACCCCAGGCTACCCAAAAAACATGGACCTGAAAATCCACGGGCTTTGACCTAAAAAACAGATTTAACACATTAACTCTTTCACCGAGTCAAGGTTAACCCAACACACATGCGCCCCCACATATTCAATCTACCTAAATCTGTGTATATACTTTTCATAGGTGACCTGATAAACCATGGGTATGCATACATATCCAGGTCTTACAGACATATGCCCATTTACATGCAATCAATACTTTTTACCACTCCAAGGTAAATACAATTTTTTTTTTAAATTTATTTCATGGTGACTCAACCATCAACACCCTGCAACTTCTATGTGAACATAGTTGGTGAGAGACAACAGACAGATAAAAATTCATCAACCATACCTAAATATGAACTTCTTGTATCTGAATTTGCTTCCTTTGTGGATTCCTCTTTGGATGCTTGTTGTCTTTTCCAGCAATCCTTTTTCAAATGCCCAGATTTTCCACAGAACCAAAACTTTCTCTTACTCTTACTGTCGTTTGACTTAGATCTGAATGTACCTTTTAGATCTTTCCCTCTTTCTATAGATTGACCTTTGACCACCATTTCGTATTTTGTTGAGGTTTCCTTATCGAATCTTCTCATAATCTCTTCAGAAAACAAAACTCCCACAATAGTATCATAATCATTGGTATTTATTTCACTAAACGACATAGATATGACCAAATGATCTCAAGACTCAGGTAATGAACACAGTAGCATAATTTCCTTGTCCTCATATGCATACTTTACTTCCATACTAGATAATTGAAAAATCAGAGTATTGAAAAAATTTAAGTGATCAACAATTTTTGTGACTTCTTTCATCCATAAGATGTACAACTACCTCTTCAAGAAGATTATGTTTGTCAAGGAATTCGTCATATACAGACTCTCTTGTGTGTTCCACAAACCTGTTGTTGTCTCCTCTCCAACGATGTTAAACAAAACTTCATCTTCCAGATGCAAATGAATGGTTCTGAGAGCTCTTGCATCCAAATCTTCCCAGTCCTCGTCTGTCAAGTTTGTCGGTTTCTTTGACTTGTCTGCAAAATCCTTTTGCAATCCTTGTTGCACAATAAAATCCTGTGTCTTGAGATTCCATAAATCAAATTTATTCTTTCCGTTGAATTTGTCCACCTCAAACTTAGAACTATGCACTTTCTCCATTGGCACAAACCAAAATGCCGAAACCAAGCTTATATTACTAAGCCTTTATATGGAGGAATTATCTTACTCAAGGATGAACCCAAAAAACAATAATTAAAAGGTTTAATTGAAGAAACTTTGAATAATATATAAAAGTGTACACCTCACATATATTTTATAAGGCATCCACCCCTGAAATAAAATGATCCTTTATAAAAAAATATATCCACCTAAGAATCCTCCACTCAAATAATAATCATCCACATCTTATGCATACTAAAACAAAAAAGTTTGAATTCCATACCATGACTTCACAAACCTTTAATTTTTGGATGAAACAACGAGTGTCGCACCCTAGAGAAGGATAGCATGTGACACCTTCCAAAAGTGTCGCACTGTGTAATATGTACCTCATGCGACACTTAGCCTGCAACACTTTCTCCAAATTGTCACACTGCGTAATATGTACTACCTGCGAAACTTTACAAACATTTCAAATTTCACAAGGGTTCCTGCGATTTTTGCATTGTGTAACAAAGACAACCTATGAGAGTGTAATAAAACTCGTCCTAGGTCGATCCACTCCACTCGACTTGGCTTGGTTAACCTGCTTTGTTATCCAACAACCTGATTCTCTTCTCCTTCACTCTCTAATCCTTCAACTCTGCGCTCGGATACTACTTGTTGGGAAGTGGAAGAATAAGCGTAACAATATTTTAATGGCAAAGAAAATAGAACCAAGAACAAACAAGACACAACAACAATAACACAATTGACATAGTGATTTACATGGAAACCCAATATGGGGAAAAACCATGGGGCAATGATAATCAATATTCTTATTATTCAAGGGAGAATTACAATAGCCAATCACAGGCATACAACCATCCTCTATTCTCTTCCTACACACCGCACTCCATTGTATTGCATCTCCACACCTCTACGAGTATGATATTTATATAGGATCTGATAGACAGTTAAACAATCTGATCCACTAGTTACACAAATTGTTCACTGTAGTGTGCATTCATGCACATTCTACTTTTAGTTGATGTGCATGCAACCACATGGGAAATTAATTGGCACATTTTCATCTCTATTAATATTAGGAGGGGTGTTTTCGATAAAACATATATGTAGTAGCAACCTCCCTTGATTGATTGAAGAATCCAATGTTGAAGACCAAAGTCAAGAAACTCCATACAAGTTAGAAAGTAAAGCAACAAGCCTAGGTGCAACTCCAAAGACATAGAAATGGTATTGACATAAAATCAAGGATGCCAACCAAATGTGATGTTGATTCAAGAAGAAGAAATTCATCCGAAAAGATCGAGGAGACTTGAAGATACTTGAAATAGAAAGGTAAATCAGGTAAATAATGCAATAATGGTTCAAATGATGAATTCTACTGAATTTTATTGATTTGATGAAGCCTATGATAATCCTGAATGGAAAAATCAATGAAGGAAGAAACAAAATCCATTCATAGGAATTAGAGTAGGTTTTTGGTCGAGTTGGCAAAGCAATTGTGTAGATGACTCATTGACTATATAGACCTAAGTATAAGTTTGATGGTACACTTAGTATTTTCCGTCCCGTAGAAATATTTGAATTTATCCATTTTCAAGATCAATAGTGACCGAACAGAAGGGATTTGAACCATTGACTTTATGGTCCAGAACCATGATTTCTAATCCACTAAGCTACCAACCCTATCCACAGGTTTCCCAAGAAAATATGTTGGTCTCATGGAAACCATCAAATGGTTTCAAATGAAACATAAATTTGGAATAAATTTGGATTGGTGGTTAAAGTCTATGCCTAAAAAGAGGACATAGACTATGAATAAATCTTTACTCCGGAAAATATACTAAATAAATGTAAAAACTATTTTTCTTAATAGTAGTTTTTTAATAGTAATATAGAAGAGAAAGTGTATATGCAACAACATCTAGTATCCTTTGTATGGATTAAAAAGAAGGGGTACATGCCTATATGAATGAAAAATTTACCATAGCATAGATGAACAAATAGCGGGCATCTTCATTAAAGCACTATCAAAAGAAAGTTCCAAAACTTTAAAATGATACTTTGAGTTTGAAAACATAAATAATTCATAGGGTGAATGTTTGAGTTTGAAAAAATAAATAATTCATAGGGTGAATGATAAATATTTAATGTTAATTATGCAATGCATTCTTTTAATGCATTTCTTTATATATAGTTTTTCTCCTTTCTTTATGTGGATTATTTAATTTGGCTTGTCTATCTATAAAAATGTGCAGAGTAATAAGTTTTTATGTATCTTTATTTAATATTTTGCAAGTTGCAAGTTGTGTTGTGATTGTTTGTATTTTTATTTGATTGTCTTTAATTTTAACAATTAAGAGTGGGTTTAATGGTTAAGAACATGTGTTTCTTTGTAGACATCATTTTTCTTCTAGAAAGCATATTTTATGTCATTTCCAAATACTAAAGGTACATATTCCCAAGTTTTCTTGAATTGCAATGATATTTTTTTTGAGAGCACACATCTGCTCAAAACATAAGAATTCAAAATCCATGTTAGATTGTTTCGAGAGCATGCCACCTTGAAACTATGATGTGCAAAAAGAAAGTTGTTTTTTGAGATCACTGTTTCGTTTCTAATCAAATTTCGTTATATTTTTTTTAACTTTTTAAATAACAAGCCAAAAATCGTACAAGGAGATTCAGCTCGGGTGGTGCAGATACTTGCAAATATGATAAGTAATTCAATCAAAATTACTACTTTTAAGTATGAATCCCTTGTATGACTATGATCATGTCCTTGATATTTATTATCCACACTGTTTGCAACCATCTTGTGCCAGCGTGTAGAAGATACAATTCCTTCAATCTCAGAGGTTGGATGGTGACAAATTAGCTTATTCACTCTTCCCTATGATTATCCAGAAGAACTGAACTTCATAAATTATAGCACACTGAACCTCATAAATTATAACATACTTTATCATCCACTTCATGAGCAGGATCATATCTCTCTATGATGCATGTAAGGACACATACACATCCAACACAATTCAATGTCCAACATCATTGTTAGTTAGATCTAGAGGCTTATCAATGCTCGTAAATATGTATCTCTTTTCAAAATTTGTACCCACATTTGTATGATGTTTCTTGAAAATAATGAATATTTTGGAAAAAATAAAAAACACAAAAAAATTTAATAAGTATGTCAACTTACTTGTATTCAATATTTTTGTCTCTCCCTAGGTTGATTTCTTGGGTTTTTGTATATTATATGTATTTCTAAATTTACATCAGAGGATGAGAAGAATTGACTATGCATGAAAGACACTGATGAGTAAATTAGTTTAGATTCATTTTAACTCTGGATTTATCATGCTTTCAGAGGGATCAAGTTTCTTGAGGTGAAAATCTCTTTAAAAGTGAAAAACTTGAGGAAATGTTTGCACCTCAAGAATCTTGATCTCTCCACCCATGATAATAGATCCCAAGTTAAGATGAACGTGTGTATATATATGCTATGTTATTTTATTAGTTGATTCCCTTCATATTATATTAAAGTGATCCAAACATATCATACATTTTGACAGTAATAATTATGTTTTAAAATTATAACCGAATCAAATACTAAATTATAATATAAAATATATTATTTGTAACATAAAATATCCTTAATATAAATATAAATATACTTTTAAAATATATCCTATGAAATGCATCAATATCTGGTTTGTAGTTTGTCATACCTCTAAAACACTATACTCACATGTTGTGTTCCTAATCTTAATATTAAGCTTTTAATTCAAAATCTTGTCCTTAAAGTTTTACTTTTGGTTGAGATTGAAAAGTATGGACCTACATACATGTGTTAGGAAATAGAATAACTGATTCATAGTGTCACAAAGTTTGCTTAGCAACGTTGAGTGTATTATGTAAAACAATGGCTCATTGATATTTTCAAAAATATTGGAATTAGGGGTTTGATATTTCATATTTTATGAAAAGTAGTGATTAGTTGATAGTTTCAATAGTGATGTTGAATACATAAATAATATTTTATATGTAATGAAAAAGAGTGATCCGTTCTTAGAAAGATGGGAATTATGTGGTTGAATGTCTATATATATATAGATGAAGTTGGATTTTTGTTTTAAAAAAAACTTAAGTTCTAATATAATTTAATTCATTTTTGGTTAATGATAATAAAATGATTGTTATTTTTAATAGTGTTGTTGTAATTTAATAACAAAAAGATTGATCAATGTAAATGTTGCAAAATTCAGTTTTGCATATTATTTTCTATCAGACTTGTTTCTTATGTTTGTTTTGAACACGTTGATTTTAACATATCATCCAATAAAAATTGGATGCAGTCCAAGATGATAAGAAAACCATAATTGAATGTGTTAATGTGTTGTCAAAATGGACTTAAAAAACACAAAAAAATTTAACACCACCACATAATTGATATTTTCATTAAATTGCAAATTTATGGATTTACACGTGTTCCACAGGAACAACTCTTCAAAAAAGGTCATGAGAACCCTACTTGAATTCGCATAAACAAGATTATAAATGTGCTCAAACATCATGGTGGTGTAGAACCAAAGAATGTGTTTTATTGGTTTCATAATACTGAAGTCCGCAAAAAGCCGAAACAAAAAAAAAAAATTATGTGCAGTGTGTTATCACTCTGTAAATTCCTAGAGGTTGTTGTCAGGTAGAAGAAATTTACTAGAGGTAACCTTTTCCAACCACTTCGAAACTGGAAGCTATCCCTATCAATTTCAGAGAGGGATCTCTCTGTAAGATTTAACTTTGTTTTAATTTAGATATTAGGCTAGTTAAAATATCCATGACCGAGTGTTGTGTGTTTTTATAAAATGGCTGAAAGTTTTTACGCATCCATTGGGCTATGGGGTCTATTTTATATAGGTCAAGATCAAAGAACAGATATAAAGATTATTTTCGCAGGGCAGGATAATGCAACTATTGGATTCTTTAGAAATAAAAGGATGGTTAGCAGAAATAGGCGAGATGATTAATTATAAACAAGAAGCATTTAAGAATTTCTTGACTACAATATAAGAAGAAAACACTTAGATATTTAAAAGCTAGCAACAGAGTACGTGAAGGTAAATTATATAACTTTAACTCCTTTTAAATGACCAGACTAGAAAAACAAGATGATAACTAGAAGAGATACACATTCAACTGAGAATAGAAAACTTCACCAATAGATGGCATGCATGAATCCTGTGAAACGTCTCTTTATATTACTGAAAGATCTTCTTGATAAAAATTACAGTTCTTACAGCTTGCTAGGGTGTAAAAATCAACCCTCGGTACTTCTAAGTTTGAAGTATTTATAATCAAAATTACAAACGACCCTGTCATAAATGATCAGGATGTGGCAGACTCTAAATCTAACTAACTAGTTAACAAGATACAAAAATTTAGGAACTATCGATGATGTGTCGAATTATTCACGCTGAGTTTGGGAAAGGCCATTGGTGAGTCACCCACATGACTTCGACTGATCTGTTTGCTGACTCAACTTACACACCTCATTTCCTACTCGATCAAATTGCACATCTCTTCCCATCTTAGCTAACCGGGAATGGTGAATTTGAGTAGTCTCCGGTATATTTCATCCACTTCTGTGTACTTGGAAAAAGTCGGTTTGATGATGAAAATATACTTGATCTCGTGTTGTATGCTGATGTCTAGCTGCAAAGTCTCCAAGAACATTTTGCCCGTTATACTGCCTTCTATCCCCGAGAACTTGGAAATATCCTTGGCCATTGTAGCCATCTTCTGCTTGTAGTCTGGAAGGGTCATCAACTTGTCATTTATAACCATTAAACTAGGAAGACCTTTTTTTTGCAGAGCCTCGATCTTGTTGAAAAACCTTTGAACTCCAATGTCCATGTTCTGGACTTTTTCTTCCAATTGCAACATCAGTCCTCTTTTGGTCAGAACCCTCTTGACTTCAAGGATGGTTTATGTCCTGTCTTTGATATTCAAGTCTTCCAATTCTTCTCTAGTCTTTGAGTTCAGGAATTTAATTATTTCATTGGCTTCAGTGGGCATTTCTCCCAACTCTCCTTTTATTTTGTCAATAACCTTCATGCTTCTTATCACAAGTTCATTTTTCTCAAACATGATCTGTACCATAGGCCAGATTTCATTTATGGATTTGGAGATATCCATCCAAATATTCTCCTTTTCTTCGGCGAGGGTCTTGCTTGCCATTGCTTGCTTTTGCCGCTGCTGCAATTCCTGTTTTAGCTTTTTTTATGTTTGTTTTTCCATGTTGTAGCTGGTCTGGTAAGAAGACTTGAGTTCCTGAAGGCTCTCAACTGCCTTTTTCAGTCTGTTTATTTGTGTTTCTTGTAAGTTCATCTCTTCCATTGACTTTGCCAACTCCACAGTTTTTTCCAGAGCTGTCAGTGGGGTGGATGATGGGATTTCTGTTGTGGTGCTTGTTCCTACAATTGTTGTGCTAACTCCTATGAGGGGAACTGCACTCAGTGGAATGACTTCCATAGGTGTTGTCTGTTCCTTCTCTTTTACCAATATTTCCATCTCTGTTTCCATCTCTCGTAACTGTGCATTCTGCTCCATGATCAACTTGAGCATCTCATCCTTTTCCCCTTCTGTCTCAGTGATCTCCTTAGCTTGTGCATCTTTTGTGGGTGGAAATTTTAGTTATTTTCTCAGAGATGCTATATCAACATTGTTTTTCTTTAGCAACTCCTCTTCTCCTTTCACATTTGAAGGATCATACCCGATCTTGACCACCAATTCCTCTAATGATTTTATCCTGTTATCCTTTGCAAAAGAGGATATCTTTTCCAGTTTCAACTGGGTCTTAACATTGTTTAGAGCTACCTGTAGTTTTGCAGCTGTAGAGGAAGCATGGGCCAAAGTGGAAAAAACCATTTCTCCAGTCTGTTTGTGAAGATCCATCTAATTAGCTAGATGGACTTGTTTGGTATCAAATACAAGGGTTGACCTTTTGTAGTTAGTGATTTCTTTGGGATGAGGCACCTGTGCCTGCAGAAATGCCAGATGCATTCTTCCTTTTTCTGTGTTGAAAGCTGATAACAGTCTGTGTTGTGTTGTGGATGTCTGCTTCTAGAACTGAGCATAGGTGCTATTGGCCAGTGTCTGGTTTTTATTCTTAATCAGATCATATTTTAAAAAAATGTTTAGCTTTGTGGATCCCTGTGGAATTTGGGTGGCCACAGTTATATCAGTCTGCTTCTTTGAAGAAGAAGTAGACATTTTCTGACAACTAATTGAAGGAATTGGTGTACCTTATCGCTTAGCCCCTTTGGAAGACTGAGTATCTTCCTCACCAGACCTAGGAATAGTATGAATGGTCTTGGGCTTTTTACTGTGTAAATGAAAATCCTCCGTTGATACTTCAGTGGCCGAAAGAGAGGTATCTTTCCTTGGTATTTTTTCCTTTGGCACTGGTGGAGTGGTAGTCTATGAAGTCAGGATTAAGGAAGAATGTTATTCAGTGTCTTCCAAGGTGTTCTCCTCCCACTGTGTCTGATTTACATACTTCTCAATTTCCGGTTTGATTGTGTGAGCATACTGTGCACTTTTGTTTTTAGCTCTCATTTCTGCGATGATTCCACTTGGATCATATTGCCAAATGAAACTGGTGTTGAATTTAATTTCCTTTAATATATTTTTTGCCTCTTCTCCCGTGGCTCGACTATTGCAAATAAAAGTTCCTATCTGCCCCTTAATCCTCTGCTGATGTTTTTTCTTCTGAGAGACAAAGTGAATAACATCTGAATTTATCATCTGGCGAATATACTCCAGTGCAAATATTCGCACGGGCAAATATTTGGGCAATTTGTATGGAGCTAACTCACATCCATACACTCTGATCTCTGTGTGATCTTGATAGAGGAACCAATTTCCCATATTTGCGAGGTTTGAGAGGTGTAAGATTCTCTGGATCTCTTCATTTATCCTTGGCTCTGGTCTCCCACTGAGCATGCTCAACACTGGATGATAAAACATCTCGATAAATTGTTTAAAACTGAAATCCATGGAGTTTCTTATAAGAAGTGAAGTCCATAGGGTTACTGCCTGCGGTTTTCCGTCCTGGTCAATTTTCTGCATAAGGAAAGAGAATTTACCTGCTTGATAAAACATGAACATGTATTCCAGTATTGAGGAATACTGGAACATGCCCTCTGTGGCTAATTTAGAAAGATGATCGTGGATGTTCAATGCCAGGAAAGTGTTGTAGTCAAATTGGATGGTGGCCTTTTCCTCAGTAGAGAAAATAGATAGGAACCCCAATATAGGTTCATCTACCCATTCATCTGAAAAGTAGCCAAGTAGACAACAAAGTGATGAAATCACTTGGTTTCCCTTTTCTGAGAACAAGGAGGAATGATACGGGGGATTTTTCTTGGGGAGATGAGAATCATGTGTGAGGAAAAGCTCAAAGATCTAGGCTCTTTGAGGAAAAGATAGGTTCTGGTATAACTCTGTTAGGATTTCAAGGTTGAAAGGGGAGGCAGATTCGGCTCTAGATATCTGCATCATCTGATGAATGGACTCTGGTGTGATAAAGAAAAGAGTTTCTTTGGACGAAGAAACTATGGCTCTCTGGTCGGGGAGGTAATGAGCTTGACACTTGAGGGCGAATTCGGGGAAATGATGGACCTGGGGAAAGAGATACAGGGGAAAATTTGACTCCCAGAGCCCAAACTCATCACTTTGATCTAGGAATGTGTCTTTAAACCATGACTGCAATTCTGCGAAATTCAATTCGCACCTGGTCTCTGAAATTAGATAATCTTTTTCTGCTAATGGAATCCGATAGAGATCGACGGGAGGGGGAAGGAATGGATTCTCCTCGACCTCTGCTTTTTTAGACTTTGGCGCCATCGCTTCTAATGGTACCTGCAACTGAAACAAAAATGTTAGCGGGTAATGGATATGGCTGGGTAGATGGTTGGATTGGTGAGGGGGGGAATTGTCTAGTGCACGGAGAGAGTGGACAGTGTGAAAATGATGGGACAGGAGCTACCTTTGAGTGAAAAGGTATATGTTGGGCACAGGGATAGGTCAGTAGGCTAACGAATATGTATCCTGTAATAAATTGCCAATAGATCCTTAGGAACGTGAGGAGGCAGGCGAAGGACGTATGACATGTGTACCCGGGTGATGTGGAGGATGATGATTGGGGGATAAGAGAGGGAGACATGACCTTTTGATGGGTGGACGGATAAGACAGGCAAAGATGGATATTGAGATGTAACATCATGAGGTGGTTGCAGTATGTCAGAAGGGAAGAGGTGCGACGCAATAGATTAGTGACACATTGGGATGGGGCCCGCTGGGAACAAACGCCTCATTCTAGACCCCCCCCCACCATTAAAGGAAGAAAGGTCGAGGGGGTCCGGAATATCCTATAGACCATCCATCTACGTGCCGTCAGGATAACCGTAGATCTGTGCACACTT
>ML780623.1:1459374-1474020 GCA_009831015.1 Picea engelmannii
CGGGGGGCGGTCCACAATCTCATCTTAGCCGTAGATCTGTGCGCCAAGGACTCGGCCGTAGATCTTTGCGCAAACTTTAATCTCTGGGATAGATTTAATATATGCATTAGAACTTAGGATTAGTTCTTTTTGTGAGTTTTGTGCGTTGCTTCCCTTGTTTTTGTCACCATGGGGTTATGAAAGCCCCTAAAACATCATAATCATACATTTTCTTCGAACACCATTCAAACTTTATTGAAATAAAATTTGGCTAGCCTATGTCCTATCCTACCTACCTACACCTTTAGCCCAGATTAAACTGTTGGACTAAGAGATTACTCTACCCTAGGGTTATTTGACCAAGATTAGACAGTTTGATCAAATTTATTCACTAGCTAGCCTATCTACTTGGCTAAGATTAAACAGTTTAGCCAAGATTATTCACTAATCCTATCAAAATCAATTGAAAAGGACTTGACCATGTTTAAACAGTATGGATCAAGTCATTGTTATTGCATGGGGCTTTGTTCATTTTTCTTCTATGCCCTCTTTATTCTTTTTCTTTCTTTTCTTTCTTTTTCTTTTTCTTTCTTTTCTTTTCTTTTTCTTTTGAAAATAATTTGCATGAATGAAATATTATTTGCAATATAACAAACATCAATAGTGAAAATTTTCCAGACATGAGATGATCCTATGAATTATAGGGTTATAACAACAACTCCACATGGGGATGGTACTCTCCTTGTGAAGTGCCAAGAACCTATTTTCTGATGTCTGCGAAGTTTTTCCTCCATTTACTTTATTGCTTCTATCTGTTTTTGTTTTTATTTTGGAAACTTGGTGGCATTGATCAGTGGCTCAGGGCCTTCGTTGCAGGCTTCAACCATCTGATTCGTTTCACCCATACAA
The DNA here is from genome assembly GCA_009831015.1 of Picea engelmannii. Lineage (NCBI taxonomy): Eukaryota > Viridiplantae > Streptophyta > Pinopsida > Pinales > Pinaceae > Picea > Picea engelmannii. Next base: position 1,460,263 of record ML780623.1, read on the forward strand.
AACCTTGAATGAAAAATAAATGGTATGTACAATGAAAAATGGATTCATGAGATCTCTGTTGGGGAGGCAAGAAATGCTTAAACATCCCGTCATTAACTGGTCCACTTGGCAGGTATGTCCCATCATTTCTTTTGAGCAAAAATGCATTATTTCCTATGAATGCATGAATGGTGTAAGGTCCTTTCCATAAAATATCAAATTTTTCGTGTTTCCCTTTATCCTCATTTCTGGAATCCCATTTGAGAACCAAGTCACCTAGCTCAAAATCATATTCTTTAGTCCTCTTGTCATAAATCCTTTTTATACCTTCTTGAATGACCTGAGTCTTGTTGTAGACTTCCTCTCTGGATTGCATTATGTGGATCATTTTATTTATCCTTCGCTGGACATTATTTGGTTCTACTTGTACTTCCTGCAATAGTTTCATGACCGGGATTCCTAATGAAAGGGGAAAAACTGCTTTAGTGCCATACACCAACTAGTATGGAGACATACTAATTGCTCTCTTGGTGCTTATTCTGTCAGCCCAGAGTGCGAAAACCAACTTATTATGCCATGATTTCTTATTTTCTTGTAGTGTCTTTTTGAGAATGTTCACTAGACTTTTGTTAGAAGACTCAGCTAGCCCATTTCCTTGTGTATAATAAGTCGTTGAGTGTCCCAGAATAATGTGATATTGACTACAAAAATCTATGATCCTTTTGGATCTGAAAGTTGTTGCATTGTCAGCTATAATTTTTTTGGGGCATCCAAAACGAGACAAAATGTTAGTTTCTAAAAACTTGATGATAAGAGAGTCAGTAGATTTCCTGCATGGCATAGCCTCGATCCACTTGGTGAAGTAGTCTGTGGCCGTGAGGATCCACTTGTGTTGGCCCGAGGAGCACGAATGTATTTCACCAATGAAGTCTAGACCCCATTGTTGGAAAGGAAATTCAACTGAGATGGGTTTCATAGGGAGTGGCAGTAGCTTCCTTTTACCTTCAAAAATCTGACACTTGTGACAAGAAGTAACCTTCTAGTGGACATCAGCAAACAGAGTAGGCTAGTAAAAACCAGCTCTCAGAATCTTGTTACTTGTGGTATTCTAGCTCAGGTGCCCACCACAGTCTCCTGCATGAAAATCTTGAAGAACTTTGTCAGCTTCGTCTTTTAACAAGCAATTAAGCAAGACACCACCATGATCTTTCCAATAGAGATTGCTTTCTAGAATACAAAATTTCAATACTTTCAATTTAATAAATCTGGATTTGATTTTAGTCAAACCAGGAGGAGCTTGTAAATTTTGGAGTACAAAAATGAGGTCTGTGTACCAAGGGGAGTTTAAGAATACCTCTTTTATGTTTGGAGTCGCCTGCTCTTCCAGTCCGTCAACTGCAGCCAAACAATTAATATCTAGAGCATGAAAATTAGACTCAGCCATTAGTTTTTCCAAACCCTATCCTTTGATCAGTTTAGTAGGTTTTATTTCAATGTCGTATTCGAGAATAACCGCAATCCATTTTCCTCTTCTGCCATCTGGATTATCCTAGGTCAGGATATCCTTAACCACTGCGTTTGGAACGTATGCAATCGTGTGAGAATGGAGAATATAGATTCTAAATTCCTTTATGGCATTCACCAGAGTGAAAAACTGTTTCTCTATTATTTTATAGTTCAAAGCAGCATCTCTCAAAGATTTGCTGAAAAATGCTATTGGTTGTTCGTACCCTTCATTGTTTTTTTGCAACAACACTGCTGCTATGGTGTGTTCAGATGCAAAGGAGAAAAGGTAAAATTCTTTGGTGTAATCTAGGCTGATTAGAACTAGGGCTTGGGTGAGAACATGTTTCACCTTCTCAAATGATTGTTTGGACTCGACGTTCCATTTGATTTTTGTGTCTTTTTTCAACATATTAGTGATTTTTCTGAGAATTTCGGCCAAGTTTGGTATGAACCTTCTAAGGAAATTTATTTTGCCAATGAAATATTGCAATTCTTTGATGTTCCTAGGGTGTTCCACCTTCTGGATGGCTTCTATCCTACTAGGATCTATTTTAATTCCGTCTTTCAAGATTACATGTCCCAATAGTTTACCTTCCTCTAACCCGAAAAGGATTTTCTTAGGATTCAATGAAATCCAAAATTTCCTGCACTTCTCAAACAAATGTCTGAGGTGGAGTAAGTGTTCCTTGTCATATTTGGAGTAGACAGTCACATCGTCTAGATAAATGACTATAAATCTTTCAGTCTCGTCCACAAAAGAAATGTCCATTGCCCTTTGAAAAGTAGCCCCGGTGTTCATCAGACCAAAAGGAATCTTCACGTACATAAAGGTCCCCCAGGGTGTGGTAAAAGTTGTCTTCTCTTGATCTTCTGGATGGACAAGAACTTGGTTGTAACCAGAGAAACCATCTAGTAAGGAGATCCTACTGGACCCAACCACCTTTTGTAAAATATGGTCCATTTTGGGAAAAGGGTAATTGTCTTTGAGGGAGACTTTGTTCAGATTTCTGAAATCTATGCAAAGTCTGATCTCACCAATTTTCTTCCTGGTAGGAACTAAGTTAGAAACCCATTTGGAAAACCTCAAGGGAACTATTATCTTTGCATCATACATCTTTTTTATTTCTTTCTCTATCATGGGAAGCAACTTGGGATTAATTCTACTAAGTTTTTGTCTGAATGGTTTGTGTTCTTCTTTTATGGGAATGTGATGTTGTATGATACTCATGTTGTAAGATTTTAAGTCCTCGTAACCCCAAGCAAAAACATCTACGTATTCCTTAAAAGGTTCAATGTATTTGCATTTTTGCACGGGGGGTAGAGATTTAGAAAGTTTTATCATCTTAGGTTTTTCTTCTGTTCCTATGTTGCATTCTTTGACCTCCTTACCACTAGCTTCAATTTTTTAGTTTTTTGGCTACGTCGTTAAAATCGAATAAGTCTTCTAGCGGAACTAGACCTCTAGGTAACACATTACTTTTCAACTGTAGAATACCAAAATCTATCTCATTTTCATTCAATTCATCTGCATCTACTTTACTTTCATTGAGATTTTTTAAATCTACATTATTTACACTAATACTTTCATAAACAAATTTATTTACAATCTAATCATCATTTTCTAAATCTATGTTTGTACATTCGAAATCGTTCTTACACTGTAGGAAATCTTCAATTTGATCATCATTTCCAAATACCTGCCAGTATCTGATGTTGTCAGGAACGGTTGGTCTGCACTTCACCTCCACTGTGTACTTGGGAGTGGGATGAAAAGGAATTTTACAGGTAGTTTCCGACGTGGCCAGTCCGTCTACCAGTGTGTTTTTGTCCTCTAGGCATTACCTGCAAGTCGATTTCAGTAAAGCATTGAAGGGCATCCAAAACAACATTCCTATAAGCCCTAAGTCTGGGTTGTTTAGATACATACTCACCTTTGATTTGCTTTATAATCAATATAGAATCACCCCTTACCATGATTTGTTTGGCACCAACTTTCTTTAGTAGTTTCAGGCCGAGCATCAGAGCCTCATACACAGCTACATTATTGTTGCATTGAAAATTTAGTTTGTACGAGTGACTCTCGGAATACCTTGATCTGTGATTATGCAACCAAACTCTGGCTCCAGCTCCTTCTTTACTCATAGCACCATCAAAATCCATGCTCCAAAAATCTGTTGGCAGTTCTTCCCTTTCTACCGTTTCCACCCCTCTTGCCTACATGATTGTTTTACTTTCTTTCGAATCATGTGTATCATATTCCAACTGAGCAATTTTTTCTTCCACATCACCATCATTGTATAGAATGAAAGAGTCTAGATTAGAGTGTGCAGAGTATAATGGATAGTTATGCTGCTTTTCTTGACTACTGACCATATATTTCATCAAGGTCTCTCGATACAGTCTTCTTTGTTGTCTGAATACCGAGATGGTGGCATAGGACATATCTAGTTGCAGGGTTCCTTTCAGCTTAGCTCCCCATGATCTTGATAGCAACATACCGTATTTTGGGGGAATATCTGCAACTAGTATATCCATTACCATACTCTTTGCTGGGATTTGGGCTAATGTAACGCATAAGTCTTTGATCAGGCCTATGCATTTAACCTTGCTGGAATCAAAAGAATGCAAATATTTGTAGGGTCTAGTGACCTCGAGCCCCAACGTTTCCATCACGGATTTGGGCATTAGGTTGTGAGAGGCACTCGAATCCAGCATAGCATTGTGTAATATCAGATCATGGATGTTTAGGCTGATGTAAAAAGGGGCCACGACACCATTATCAGTTTGACCATCAAGACCAAACAGGAGCTCTGGTCGGTCATCAACAAGATTTACTGTGTCTGAGTGATTTGTAGATCCAACATTCAAATCCTTAGTACCTCTCTCAAGTTCGATGCTCAAATATTTAATCACCTGCGACCTGTAAGCGTTCTTATTCATTAGCTCAAAGAGGGGAATGGGAATTTTTAATTTAGCTAGTTCCCCTTCAAGGCTAAATGCAGTGGAAGGTTTACTTAAAATATGTACTTCTAGTTTATCTGTCGGAATTCTATGGATGGGTGCACTTGGTTGACTAATTGATGAAACTTCAGTCTGATTTTCTCTTTGTAGTATTTCTGGAGCTTTCTGTGTGTGAGGTCCAACCTTGTTTCTCTCAGGGACTTTCTTGGGAATGTTTTCCGAGGTTTTCCTGGTTTCAGTAGCCTTCTTCGGAGAGTTTTCGTTTTTCTTCTTTCTCCTCAAGTTATACTTCCTGTGAACCTCCATTATAGCATTCTCAAAGGCCTGCTATTCTGATTCCTCAACTTCTTCATTTACCTTCGTTTGTGAAAGGAGGAACATCTCGTGTTCTTCCTGGGTGAGGAAAATGGATTCATGATCGTGATCGTGATCACCCATTAGGTTTATATGAGTGTCATCAAACTCCTCGATTACCTCCTCCCCATCATCGGCGTAATTCTCCTGGAGGGGAGGTCTGATCTGTTGATCAGACCCCTTTGCTCTCTTTTATCTTTAGGATCTCTCTGCCTGATTTGAGGTGGATTTCTTCTGAAGTTTGGGTTTCTAATTTGAGGAGCGGCTTGATTCTCCCTAGGTGGGTTTCTGTCAGTTACAGTTAGTCTCTCCATCATTTTCTCCATAGATATGTCTATAGAATCTAGTTTGGCATCTAATGAGGAAGTAGAAGGCTCTTCTTTAATAGTGAATCACCTTTTTGTTTTCTGCTTAGACCTTCTGGCCAAAAGATTTTCTTCTACACGGATGACACTTTTCTACATGTCTTCCAGAGTTGCAACATTTCTCTCTCTTAGCTGATAATACATATCTAGGTCAAAACCATCGGGGAACTTTATTAATGCCAAACCTTATGGTGGTTTGATATCATTTGGAATTTCATTGTACAGATTGTTGAAACGAGTGCAATAATCTTGCACTATCTCTCCTTGGTTCCGTCTGATGTTCTCATATTCTGATTGGATCTAGAGGGGATTTTTCTTCACCTCCCACCTATCAAGGAAATATCGATGAAAAACAACAATGTCAGTTATGGTAGCAACAGGTAAGGCCTTGAACCACTTTTTTATCTCTCCAATCAGACTCTGCGCAAATAGTCTCATTTGCACATCAACTTCATCCACTTCCTATAAATCAAAATAATCGATCATTTTGTCAACATGTTGTTGTGCATTAAGGGGACCAGTACTATCAAACTGAGGGAGTCTGGTTTGATAATCTTGAGGCATGTCATGTAAAGGGAAAACCAACACCAATGGGGCATATCTCGCTGCCATGATTGGTGGAGGAGCCTGAACAAAAATCTGTGCGACAGGGGAGGTAGTGACTAAAGTTGTAGAAGATGAAGGTCTGGGAGAAAAGGAGTGACCTGGTTTAGATTTAACAGAAATTGCAGCAACCGTCAAAGTAGGGAGTTCGACTGATGGTTGAAGGTGGATTTTTTCTAAGGCTTGACCAAGATTCGCAATTAGGTCTTCAAGCTTATCAGATTCGGGGTGAAAACATTGATCAACTTAAGCTCCGGGAGAGAGTATTTTAGGGGTCCTGGGCTGAAAGAAGGTTTGATCTAAAACCGTTTCACTGACAAAACTATCAGATTTTGTCCTAAAAAGGCTTTGTTGAAAAGATATATCAAACTCAAGATCTTGAAAAGCAACTAACTTCTCTGGGAGAGAAGGGGACCTTAGAAGTGGAATGTGACTCCCAGAAACCTCTGTAGTGTTTTTCTTCCTGAATAATTTTTCGGGATTGTCTATTACTACTACAGGCGCTGGGTCTGGATGAGATCTGGTAAAAACTCTTTTGGGAGCTAGAATTCTAATTTTTTATTTCGTTTTTCTTTATAAGAGAATATTAAACTAATTATATACAAACTTTAACAACCTCTGAACATTATCTCTTTATACGTTTGGATTTTATGACTTGTTCAGAAAATAAGGTTTTCTTTGTCTAGGGGAAAGAAACCATAGGATTGAAAGATTGTTCAGTTCCCCAGTATGGTCGCCATCTATGTTATCACTCTATAAATTCCCAGAGGTTGTTGTCAGGTAGAATAAATTTACTAGAGGTAACCTTATCCAACCATTTCAAAACTGGGAGCTAGCCCTACCAGTTTCAGAGAGGGATCTATCTGTAAGATTTAAATTTATTTTAATTCAGATATTAGGCTAGTTAAAATATGCAGGGTCGAGTGTTGTGTGTCTTTATAAAATAGCTGAAAGTTTTAATGCATCCATTGGTCTATGGGGTCTATCTTATACAGGTCAAGATCAAAGAACAAATATAAAGATCCTTTTCACAGGGCATGATAATGAAACTATTGGATTCTTTAGCAATAAAAGGATGGTTAGCAGAAAAAGGTGAGATGATTAATTATAACCAAGAAGAATTTAAGAATTTCTTGACTACAATAGAAGAAGAAAACACTTAGATATTTAAAAGCTAGAAACAGAGTACGTGAAGGTAAATTATGTAACTTTAATTCCTTTTAAATGATCAAACTAGAAAAACAAGATGATAACTAGAAGAGATACACGTTCAACTGAGAATAGAAAACTTCACCAATAGATGACATGCAGGAATCCTATGAAACGTCTCTTTATATTACTGAAATATCTTCTTGATAAAAGTTATAGTTCTTACAGCTTGCTAGGGCGTAAAAATCAACCCTCAGTACTTCTAAGTTTGAAGTATTTATAATAAAAATTACAAACGACCCTGTCATAAATGATCAGGATGTGGCAGACTCTGAATCTAACTAACTAGTTAACAAGATACAAAAATTTAGGAACTGTCGATGATGTGTCGAATTCTTCACGCTGAATCTGGGGAAGGTCGTTGGTGAGTCACCCACATGACTTCGACTGATATGTTTGTTGACTCAACTTGCACACATAATTTCCTACTCAATCAAATTGCACAACTCTTCCCATCTTAGCTGACTAGGAATGGTGACTTTGAGTAGTCTCTAGTATATTTCATCCACTTCTGTGTACTTGGAAAAAGTCGGTTTGATGATGAAAATATACGATCTCATGTTGTATGCTGATGTATGGATGCAAAGTCACCAAGAACGCTTTTCCCGTTATACTACCTTCTATCCTCTAGAACTTGGAACTATCCTTGGCCATTGTAGCCATCTTCTGCTTGTAGTCTAGAAGGGTCATCAACTTGTCATTTAGAACCATTAAACCAAGAAGACATTTTTTCTGTAGAGCCTCGATCTTGCTGAAAAACCTTTGAACTCCAATGTCCATGTTCTGGACTTTTTCTTCCAATTGCAACATCAGTCCTCTTTTGTTCATAACCCTCTTGACTTCGAGGATGGTTTATGTCCTATATTCGATATTCAAGTATTTCAGTTCTTCTCTAGTCTTTGAGTTCATGAATTTAATTATTTCATTGGCTTCAGTGGGCATTTCTCCCAACTCTCCTTTTATTTTGTCAATAACCTACCTACTTCTTATCACCAGTTCATTTTGCTCAAACATGATCTGTACCATAGGCCAGATTTCATTTATGGATTTGGAGATATCCATCCAAATATTCTCCTTTGCTTCGGCAAGGGTCTTTCCTGCCACTGTTTTCTTTTGCAGCTACCGCAATTCTTGTTTTATCTTTTCTAATGTTTTTTCTCTATGTTGTAGTTGTTCTAGTAAGAAGACTTGAGTTCCTGAAGGCTCTCAACTTCCTTTTTCAGTCTGTTAATTTGTGTTTCTTGTAAGTTCATCTCTTCCATGGACTTTGCTAGCTCCACAGTTTTTTCCATAGCTGTCAGTGGGGTGGCTGATGGGATTTATGTTGTGGTTCTCGTTGCTATAGTTGTTGTGCTAACTCCTGTGAGGGTAATTGCACTCAGTGGAATGACTTCCATAGGTGTTGTATGTTCCTTCTCTTTTACCAATCTTTTCATCTCTGTTTCCATCTCTCATAACTGTGCATTCTGCTCCATGATCAACTTGAGCATCTCATCCTTTTCCCCTTCTATCTCAACGATCTCCTTAGCTTGTGCATCTTCTATGGGTGGAAATTTTAGTTGTTTTCTCAGAGATGCTATATCAACGTTCTTTTTATTTAGCAACTCCTCTTCTCCTTTCACATTTGAGGGATCATACCCGATCTTGACTGTTGGAGTTACTTCACACACACCTAGGATTTATTTTTCCTAAGGTTTTTATTTTTTTATTAATCATAATTAGTCATTATCCAGTCTCCTATATTTTAGGAGAGAATATTCCACCTGGAGAATATTCTCTTTCAATTCACACTTCAGTTTGACTAGTTGAGTTGAGTTTAGATGTTGCATTGGGATCATCACCATGCAACATTGGGATCATCACCATGCTAATTCAACCTTGCCTTGGTATCATCACCAAAGTGGCGCATTAGCCTTGATTCCTTGAGTTAACTCCTCACTAATTTTTGTTCAATCAGTTAACTGAAGACTAGTTGACAAGTTAACTCAACTAGGTGGTAGTTCACTCCCGTAACTGCCTAAGAGACTAGAATAGGTGGCATTTCACTCCCCTAACTACTAGTCTGTGTCCAGATAACTCTATACCACCACTATGGTGACTTGGTTCACCTCAAGTCGAACTCATTGAGTTATGCAGAGTATATCATGTGTAAATTATTCATTATTCACAACGGTTAATGAGAATTCTTTCCATTCTTTCTCTCCTCCTTATTCTTCTTCCAATTCTCTCTGCAAATGTGTGTATCATTTTTTGTAGCTAGATCTATTATATGTAGGTCAAAACATTTACATGGTATCAGATCCAACGGACTGCTAAGCAAAAGATACACCAATTTTTTTTGCAGGTACAAAAGATTGAAGACAACGGAAAGATGGAATTCCAAAAAGAATTCATTCTTACACCTTACAACTATTTTGCATGGAAGTAGAAAATAGCCATACATCTTTGATATAGAGGGTTGTATAGATTAACCATGAATACAGATACAGAGCCGACATCAGCCATAGAAAAATCCAAGTACTTAAATTGCATGGATGAGGCACTCAAAACAATTTGCAATCTTATTTCTCCTGATCTCCTTTTTCATATATCTTCCTCTAAGACTCCCAATGAAGCTTGGACCAGATTGGAAGGGATCTTTGGAAAAAAGGATGAGATGAGGGGACACATGCTGGAGGTGGAGCTGCTCACATTGGATCCAAAAATATTTGAGAATATCCAAGATTTCTTTACAAAATTCAAATATTTACTATCGCAACTCAAAGCTTGCGGGGTTGATAAATCGAAGGAGGAGAAAAAAATGGTTCTCACCATTCTCTCCAAACTTGGACATGAATTCTTTGTATTCATATCCACATTCCATACTATCATATTCACCTCTGGAGCCACCTAGAAGATGCCTTCTCTTGAGGACTTTATCGAATCCCTGACACAAGAGCAAACCAAGCTCATCAACATGGGCACAATCAAAGGCCCAAGGGTGCATGCACTCACTGTGCATGATGGCAGCCACAAATATCAGAAATCTAAATATAAATATAAGCAGAAAGCTCATGCACATACGAAGAAGGAAGGGTACACAAAACCCTTCACCGATGCCTCCGGATCCAAAGGAGAAAAGGGAAGAAAAGGAGAGAAATGCACATACTGTCACAAAGGATTCCATTTGGAATATGCATGCATGCAAAAACAAATAGATCTGATGTCTCAGATACTTCATCAAAACAACCTTGGAGATCACATCCCCGAGGGTGCAAAGAAGAAGAAGCCAGAAGATCCAAATTCCAAGAAAGGCAATTCTAGCCATGCCTTGATTGCAATCAACTCCTCTCTCGATGCTTGGATCATAGATTCAGGAGCATCACATCACATGGCTGCCTCAAAAGTAGTCTATTCTTCTTTGGATGAATGCAAAGGTCCTCCTATTTTGATGGGGGGAAAATTTTCTATCGAAGTCACTGGCAAAGAAAGGATTGAACTCACCAACGGAAGCTTCGAGAACGTGTTGCATGTTCCCAAGATTTATGTCAACCTTCTCTGTGTGTATTAAATGAAGAATTCCGGCACCAAAAAGAAAATCATATTCACACCAAATGCTGTGGACATCTATGACATGCAAACCAACTCCAAGGTTGCTACCAGTGAGGTAAATCATCAGTCTAGATTGTATACATTTTCTGAATTCATTGAACTTGATTTTGCTTTACTTCTTACTCATGCTGATGAAAGTAGTAGGATATGGCATGAAAGGTTTGGACATTTGAATTTCAAATACATGCAACAACTTAGAAAGAACATATTAGTTGATGATCTACCAGACATCCATTTCTCCAAGGGAGTATGTGAGGGATGTGTTCTCGGAAAACACCCTCAAGAGAAATTCGTCAAAGGAAAGTCTCAGCAAGCTTCCGCGCCTTTAGATATGATCCACAGTGACCTCATGGGTCCTTTTTCGTATCCATCAATCAACAAAGCGAGGTTTGTTCTCATTTTTGTTGATGATTTCTCACGTTTTACTTAGATCTACTTTCTCAGGCAAAAATCTGAGGTCTTTCAACACCTCAAAGATTTCAAAGCTTTGGTTGAGACACAGTCCGGAAAGAAGATCAAAGTCCTCCGAACTGATAACGGGGGAGAGTATATGAATCATGAGATTCATAATATTTTCCATGAGGTAGGGATTCAGTTGCAGCATACAGTTCCCTACACTCTACAGCAAAATGGAGTTGTTGAGCGGAAAACCATATCTCTAAAGGAGATGGAATCTTGCATGTTGCATGCAAAGTCACTACGACAGAGACTATGGGCCGAAGCACTTAACTGTGAAACATACATCCAAAACAAATATCCTCATAGATATGTCAAGGATAAGACCCCCTACGAGGCTTGGAGCGGCCTCAAACCGGAAGTGGCCCACTTTCGCATTTTTGGTTCACGTGCATGGGCCCGAATTCCCTCTGAAAAGAGGAAGGCACTTGATCCACAGAGCACTAAGTGCATTTTTGTTGGATACCCCAACAATGTGAAGGGATATCTACTTATTGATATTTCCTCAGACCGACTCATAATTGAGCATAGTGTCCAATTCGAGGAAAGTGTCTCGCATGTACCTCAGCAGTCGCATGCAGACACCTTCACTCTTCCACCTGTCCGAGATGATGAGAATGTACATGATGAATCTTCTTAAGATGAGAGTTCTGATTCAGAGGACTCAAATGATTCAAATTCAGAGTCAGTACAGTCAGATGCAGAGTCAAAGCATCCAGATGTAGTTGTAGAGCCAGAGAAGAGGCCCAAGTGGGCATAGAGTACTCTTCATGATGCAGGGGATCTTGTTGTTGATCCAGCCGATACTAGGAGGACTCGATATGATTTCGAGGAACCTCCTATTTCACTCATTGCCACTAAACCATTGACTTCTAGGCATCTTTTCTTGGTTCAGTCTTCAGATCCACAGTCTTATGGCGAGGCTGTTGGAAATCCCTTTTGGGAATCTTCCATGCAGTAGGAGTACAACTCCCTCCTCGAGAACCAGACTTGGGATCTGGTTCCCCTTCCTTCTGGGAGAAAACTTGTCATATGCAGATGGGTCTACAGGACCAAGAGCACAGCGAATGGACAGATCAGCAGATACAAAGCCAGGCTTGTCGCCAAAGGCTTTCAACAGGTTCATGGTATTGACTATGATGAGACCTTCCCTCCAGTAGAGAATATGGATTCCATATGATTGGCACTTGCCATTGCGGCAACCAAGGGATGGGAAGTCCATAAAATGAATGTGAAGAATGCATTTCTTCACGGTGATCTATCTGAGGAGATCTACATGGAGCAGCCCCAGGGATTTATGTAGAACTCATCTTTGGTCTGTCAACTGAAGAAGTCACTTTGTGGCCTCAAGCAGGCTCCGAGGGCATGGTATGCCAATATGGACTCCTACCTGTTTTCACAGAACTTTGTACGTTGTAAATCAGACCCGAATGTATACATGCTCAGGACGGCTGATTCACTTCTACTTTTAGTTCTGTATGTCGATGATTTGTTGATCACTGATTGCTCGACTTCAATGATTGTTGTAGTCAAGAGGATTCTTCATGAAAGGTTTTTGATGACATACATGGGTCTACTACACTTATTCCTTGGACTTGAGATTATTTAGGATGCATCAGCCATCAAACTGTCTCAAGCCAAGTATGCAAAAGATCTCCTTGAGAGATTTCACATGATAGACTGCAAGTCTGCTCCGACTCCTTTCCTATCAAGAGTCAAACTTGAGGATGGTGGGGAGACTCCACTGGTTGAAAACACACTGTATAGACAACTAGTGGGGAGCTTGTTGTATCTCACACACTCTAGTCCAGACCTCTCATATGCAGTTGGCGCAATTTCCAGGTTCATGCAGGAGTCGCATGAGCTACATTGGAAAGCTGCAAAGCGTATCCTTCGATATGTATAGGGCACCATCACATTTGGGATTCATTATGTAGCAGACTCTACATTATATCTTATTGGGTTTACTAATTCCGACTAGGCTGGCGATAGCATTAATCGCAAGTCCACATCTGTTTACTCACTCAGTCTTGTCTCCAGGCCTATCTGTTGGTCGAGTAAGAAGCAAGCTTCCATTGCTCTATCTTCAGTCGAGGCAGAGTACAGAGGGGTAGTTAACATAACCATTTAGGCTATGTGGATACAACATTTTCTCACTAAGTTGGGCATTCATTTTCATCGGTCGATCGTCATCTGGTGTGACAACCAGAGTACTCTAAATTTCTGTAGAGATCTAGTTCAGAGGTAGCGGATGAAGCACATCGAGATCCACATGCACTACATCTGGGACTTAGTACACAAGTGGATCATCGACTTACAGTTTTTTCCTTCAGCAGAATAGACGACAAATATTTTCACCAAGACCTTCACTGAGAATAAATTCCATTCTCTGCAAGGTTGTCTTGGAGTGAAGGACACAGTTTCCTAGCAACTGTAGTTCTTATTTTTTTACATACATTGTACCTTGAGGGGGGGTTTTCCGATGAGGTTTTCCCTCTTTCCTCACTTTATTTTCAGTGTATCTTTTGTACTTGGGTACCTAACATGGCCTCGTTGCCGGAACCCAATATTTATTTTCACCATAGTGATGATCAGGGGGGGTGTTGGAGTTACTTCACACACACCTAGGATTTATTTTTCCTAAGGTTTTTATTTGTTTATTAGTCATAATTAGTCATTATCCAGTCTCCTATATTTTAGGAGAGAATATTCCACCTAGAGAATATTCTCTTTC
>ML780623.1:1474070-1498838 GCA_009831015.1 Picea engelmannii
TACTTCACACACACCTAGGATTTATTTTTCCTAAGGTTTTTATTTGTTTATTAGTCATAATTAGTCATTATCCAGTCTCCTATATTTTAGGAGAGAATATTCCACCTAGAGAATATTCTCTTTCAGTTCACACTTCAGTTTGAATAGTTGAGTTGAGTTTAGATGCTTCATTGGGATCATCACCATGATAATTCGACCTTTCCTTGGTATCATCACCAAAGTGGCGCATTAGCCTTGACTCCTTGAGTTAACTCCTCACTACTTTCTCTTCAGTCAGTTAATTGAAGACTAGTTGACTAGTTAACTCAACTAGGTGGCAGTTCACTCCTGTAACTGCCTGAGAGACTAGAATAGGTGGCAGTTCACTCCCTTAACTGCGGGTGTGTGTCCATATCACTCTAGACCACCACTATGAAAACTTGGTTCACCTCAAGTCGAACGCATTGATTTATACAGAGTATATCATGTGTAAATTATTCATTATTCACAACGGTTAATGAGAATTATTTCCATTCTTTCTCTCCTTCTTCTTCTTTTTCCAATTCTCTCTGCAAATGTGTGTATCATTGTTTATCTAGATCTATTCTGTGCAGGTCAACACATTTACATTGACAACCAATTCCTCTAAGGATTTTATCCTATTATCCTTTGCAAAAGAGGATATCTTTTCCAGTTTCAACTGGGTCTGAACATTGTTTAGAGCTACCTGTAGTTTTGCAGCTGTAGAGGAAGCATGGGCCAAAGTGGAAAAAACCATTTCTCCAGTCTGTCTATGCAGATCCATCTGATCAGCTGGATGGACTTGTTTGGTATCGAATACAAGGGTTGACCTTTTGTAGTCAGTGATTCCTTTGGGTTGTGGCACCTATGCCTGTAGAAATGCCAGATGCATTCTTCCTTTTTATGTGTCGAAAGATGGTAACATTTTGTGTTGTGATGTGGATGTTCTTATAGACCTGAGCATAGGTGCTATTGGTCAATGTCTAGTTTTTCTTCTTAATCAGATCATATTTTTTTAAAATGGTCAGCTTTGCGAATCCCTATGGAATTTGGGTGGCCATAGTTATATCAGTCTACTTATTTGAAGAAGAAGTAGACATTGTCTGATAGCTTATTGAAGGAATTGGTGTACCTTCTCCCTTAGCCCCTTTGGCAGACTGAGTAACTTCCTCACCAGACCTGGAAATAATATGAATGGTCTTGGGATTTTTACTGTGTAAATGAAAATCCTCCGTTGATACTTCAGTGACCGAAAGAGAGGTATCTTTCCTTGGTCTTTTTTCCTTTGGTACTGGTGGAGTGGTAGTCTGTGAAGTCAGGATTAAGGAAGATTGTTGTTCAGTGTCTTCCAAGGTGTTCTCTTGCCACTGTGTCTGATTTACATACTTCTCAATTTCCGGTTTGAGTGTGTGAGCATACTATGCACTTTTGTTTTTAGCTCTCATTTCTGTGATGATTCCACTTGGATAATATTACCAAATGAAACTGGTGTTGAATTTCAATTCCTTTAATATCTTTTCTGCCTCTTCTCCAGTGGCTCGACTATTGCAGATAAAAGGTCCTATCTGCCCCTTAATCCTCAGCTGTTGTTTTTTCTTCAGAGACACAAAGTGAATATCACCTGAATTTATCATCTGGCGAATATACTCCAGTGCAAATATCCACATGGGAAAATATTTGGGCAATTTGTATGGAGATAACTCACATCCATACACTATGATCTCTGTGTGATCTTGATAGAGGAACCAGTCTCCCGTCTTTGTGAGGTGAGAGAGGTGTAATATTCTTTGGATCTCTTCATTTATCCTTGGCTCTGGTCTCCTACTAAGCATGCTCACCACCGGATGATAAAAAATCTCGATAAACTATTTAAAACTGAACTCCGTGGAGTTTCTTCTAAGAAGTGAAGTCCATAGGGTTACTGCCTGCGGTTTTCCATCCTGGTCCATTTTCTACATAAGGAAAGAGAATTTATTTGCTTGATAAAACATGAACATGTATGCCAGTATAGAGGAATACTGAAACATGCCCTCTGTGGTGAATTTAGAAAGTTGATCGTGGATGTTCTCTGCCAGGAAAGTGTTGTAGTCAAACTAGATGGTGGCCTCTTCGTCAGCAGAGAAAATAGATAGGAACCCCAATATAGGTTCATCTACCCATTCATCTGAAAAGTAGCCAAGTAGACAACAAAGTGATGAAATCACTTGGTTTCCCTTTTTTGAGAACAGGGAGGAATGATACAGGGGATTTTTCTTGGGGAGATGAGCATCATGTGCGAGGAAAAGCTCAAAGATCTGGGCTCTTTGAGGAAAATACAGGTTCTGGTATAACTCTGTTAGGATTTCAAGGTTGAAAGGGGAGGCGGATTCGACTCTAGATATCTGCATCATCTGATCAATGGCCTCTGGTGTGATAAAGAAAAGAGTTTCTCCGGACGAAGAAACTATGGCTCTCTGGTCAGGGAGGTAATGAGCTTGACACTTGAGGGTGAATTCGGGGAAATGATGGACCTGGGAAAAGAGATATAGGGGAAAATTTGACTCCCAGAGCCCGAACTCATCGCTTTGATCTAGAAATGTGTCTTTAATCCACGACTGCAATTCTGCGAAATCAAATTCACACCTGGTCTCTGAGATCAGATAATCTTTGTCTGCTAATGGAATTTGGTCGAGATCAATGGGAGGGGGAAGGAATGGATTCTCCTCGACCTCTTGTCTTTTATACTTTGGTGCCATCACTTCCAACGGTACCTGCAACTGAAACAAAAATTTTAGCAGGTAATGGCTATGGCTAGGTAGATGGATGGATCAATGAGGGGGGGAATTGTCTAGTGCGCGGAGAGAGTGGACAGTGTGAAAATGGTGGGATAGGGGCTATCTTTGAGTGAATAGGTATCTGTTGGGTGTGGGGACAGGTTAGTAGGATAATGGATATGTAGCCTGTAATAAATTGCCAATGGATCCTCAGGAATGTGAGGAGGCAGGCGAAGGACATATGACATGTGTACCCGAGTGATGTGGAGGATGATGATTGGGGGATAAGAGAGGGAGACATGACCTATAACGGGTGGACGGATAAGACAAACGGAGATGGATATTGAGATGTAACATCATGAGGTGGTGGAGGTATTTCATAAGGGAAGAGATGTGATGCAATAAATTAGCGACACGTTGGGATGGGGCCCGCTGGGAACAGACGCCTCATTCTGGACCCCCCCCCCCCCCCNGGTCGAGGTGGTTCGGAATCTCCTGTATATCATCCATATGTGTGTCGTCAGGATAACCATAGATCTGTGTTCACTTGTTAATCACCATTCCGAACCCCCCCCCCCACCGTTAAAGGTAGAGTGGTCGAGGGGGTCTGAAATCTCATCTTAGCCATAGATCTGTGTGCCAACGAATCGGCCGTAGATCTTTGCACAAAATTTAATCTTCGGGCGCGATTTAATATATGCATCATAAGTTAGGCTTAGTGGTTTTTGTGAGTTTTTTGCGTTGCTTTCCTTGCTTTTGTCACCATGGGGTTAGGAAAGCACCTAAAACATCAGAATCATACATTTTCTTCGAACACCACTCAAACTTTATTGAAAGAAAAGTTGGCTAGCCTATGTCCTATCCTACCTACCTACACCTTTAGCCCAGATTAAACTATTGGACTAAGAGATTACTCTACCCTAGGGTTATTTGAACAAGATTAGACAGTTTGATCAAATTTATTCACTAGCTAACCTATCTACTTGGCTAAGATTAAACAGTTTAGCCAAGCTTATTCACTAATCCTATCAACATCAATTCAAAAGGACCTGACCATGTTTAAATAGTATGGATCAAGTCATTGTTATTGCATGGGGCTTTGTTCATTTTTCTTCTATGCCCTCTGTATTCTTTTTTTTCTTTTCTTTCTTTTTCTTTTTCTTTCTTTTCTTTTCTTTTTCTTTTGAAAATAATTTGCATGAATGAAATATTATTTGCAAGATAACAAACATCAATAGTGAAAATTTTCTAGTCACTAGATGATCCTATAAATTATAGGGTTATAACACAGTGATGCTCCTTCAATCAAGAAGATATTTTGAGAAGCTTTAATTGATTGCATCGATGGGGGATATGTTGTCACACACCTACATAACTTGTATTTTTTTATTATTTTTTATTGAAATATTTTATTTATGGCCCACATTGAATTTTTTTGTTATTAATATTTTTTAAATGCTACTTTGTCAACTCCATATTAATCATTGAAGTAGAAAGCACCCATGGATGGAATAATATTTTTTTTTACTTTCAAGTACTTTATACCTCTCTCATTGAAATATTTTATTTATGATTGACATACTTAATCAATCTTGGAGCATAGGAATCCACCTATCCTTTGAAACACTCTATTTTAAGATCTCTATATGTTCAATTTGGAAGCCTACCATCCTTTAAAAGTAATAAAATCTAATTTAACCAATGAAGGCTTATGCATTTCCAAGAATACATTATAAACAACAAATAAAACCCATTGCGGTCAATTTTTGGATTGTTGTGATAGTGTTACTACAAGCTTTTGACTTTTTCTTTGTCTTTTTTTTTTTCCTTTTTTTGCTTTATATTATACAAAGAAGGTTCATCTGTACAAGTGACAATGTTACATCATGAAAAATTAAGTTTATACTTTTATCCATGTAAATCCACAAGTTTTCAAAAGAGGAGCAACTTATCGCAAACATATTGGAAAAAAAAACTACCACATTATTTAGGTCCGACTATAGGGTCGTGACCACTTTTACAACCATAAAAAATTACAAATTCTTTAACATTTTTTAACTATCACAACACTAGAACATGAACACGCTTATATCAAGCAATAATCTTATCTAGAACTAGCAGGGATGCATACTCTTTGTCGAGTTTGTGGACATACCCCCTCACTTGGAAAATCCTCAACGCACATTGACTATCGACACTAGGTAGCTTCAACAAGTGGAGCTTCATCCTCACTAGATAATATGTCTTTGATGTTAGCTACAACCACCATAATTTGATGAATATTGTAGCTATCAATTCCTTGGTTCGCATTTAGGTGCTTCAATCTTTTGTTACATTTAGGTTGTTGTTCCTTATGATGGCCTCCAGTTTTATTATTTTTTTTTCGTGGCATCTGCATTGTCCTTAGCCAACTTCCCCAAATTTACAGCTTAAGTTCAACAATTTGGAGAGCCGTAAAGGCCTTAGGCCATTTTTATCTATGCAACTCCAGACCACTACCCACTTCGTCTCTCCACTCACCAACCATTTTCTCCATAGATTTTAACCTTGGTTTGCCTTCTCTCAACACTATTTGATTTTCATATTAGAATCTTATTTAGAGTGACATAATGTGGTTATATGAAACCAATTCGTAAAATGCATGAATGAAAAAATCCATCCCTTCATTGCAAATGTTTTTAGACAAAAATGTGGCAAAGAAACCTTGGTTTGTAGATTTTGGGGTGAGAATGCGGCCAAGAAACCCTCATTCATAGATTTTGGGGGGCTTCCCATGGTACCTAAGGCATAATTTGTATCACACTTCCAGTACCCCTGAAGGGTGCCCCGTGTGCGTGTGGGTTACTTTCACTAGGAAGGGTTGTTACGTGGAGGTCAAGGTAACTGCTTCTCACTCCTTTGTTCATTGGTATCAAGACTTAATCAACCCGCTCCAATTTTTGGAAGGTCCCTTTTCCACATTTCCGTTACTTTGGACTCAAGACCTAATCCACCCGGGTTGAATTTTTGGAGAAGTAGTTTGTTTGTGTTGTTTATCTTAGAAATTTCTAGTGGAGTGTTGCTTTGTGTAGTTGGACTAGGTCATGGCTCTACTGTTTCTTTAATATCACTGATTCAAGGTGGCTAATCAATCACTCTCCTTCTCCCAAAGGACCCCTAGTGTTTCATTTTAAAGCATGTAGTCGCCTCCTAGAAGGCGTGGGATTTATACCACTGGTTTGTTAGAGCTAGCATGAGAGAATCTTTTAGATGTGAACAATCTCACGAGGGACAATCCTGTGCATAAGAACGACATGGCTAAATTTATTGAGGGTACCAATAAAGGGACCCTTTCCCAAGGGGATTCTTGTGTTTTTCCTTTCTTTGGAAAACATTGGTGCCCCCTTAATAGCCACTTTAAACATGTTTGGGTTGAATGTATGACTACTAGTTTGGTTGTGGACCACTCTGAATGTCTTGAATTCTCCTTATTATTTTTAGATAATAACCATATTTCATGGGTGATGCATCCCCCCTCCTCTCCTAGGGGTTGTGTGACCTCCGGGTCAAGGATCTTCAAATTTTTGAGCTGAATCGGCTCTTCGGGCCTCTGCTAGACCCACAAAACCTTATCCACAAGCCTCTAATTCCTTCCTCGTGATCAAAAAAATGAACGAGGATCCTTGGGATACCACAGAATCCCCTAAGGAACCCTATGCCAAGATATGGGAAAAATGTGTTTACACCTGATGATTTCGGGCCTTCTTAATCCACCTAGTGCAGGTCAGTGTTGACCCGAACCCCTCGGGCGCTTTCTCTAGATTCTCCTGCTTTAAATATCAAATCTCAGGATTTATCCCCTTTTCTCCGACAACAACGGCATGTGACCACATAATATGACCAGGCGCCTACTAAAAGGGTGCTTCGAAGCTTCGGGGTCTGGGTATTTTCACTTTATGTTGCGGCCAATTCTTCCGAAGTGACTATTTTTTGAAACCATACAAACAAGATCAACGATCCTCATTTCTCGCTGAGATCGACGACTCAGTATCTCTCTTCAAAATTCAGGCTTCGGTCAAATCCACATGCACACTCCACAAATCCTCCAAAGTGACGTTCCCACAGAGTGAACCTATGTCCTCCATGGGTCCCCTCGCAGAACAATGGTTCTTGATGACTTCGACTTTCAGGACTTACAACCTTTGGGATTTCACTATTCAGGTTCTCCCAAAGCTTCCTATCACCAAAGTGATGGATCTGACACCACGTGTCCACACAATCTAACGGTTGGGATTAACTTCCCCTGATTTGATGACAAGTGTCCTCCTCAGATAGAAGGCCACGATCTTCTTTTCTAGTTCGACATTCGGGATTTTTGGCTACTCCACCTTTCCTTTCCTCTGAAGGAATCTTCCTCCAAAGTCTGTGGATATCTTACATGTACCCTTCCAGATCCCATGGTCTAGATTCACTTTTCCCTTCGCAACTTTGTGAAGTTTTCTCTTTGCTCCACACCAATCTCTCCAAATTTATTCCTCCCGAACCTTTTGATCTTCCGCCACCTGTCTCTCCGAACGATGGACAGTCCCAATCCACTTAGAGACTCTGGGACTATGGCTATCCCTCTATCCTATGCACTTTAAAAGAAAGGAGTTAAATTCTTGTGTGCTTACCTGGATCCGATGATTGTTGGTCCTTCACGCCCAGATCCGACGGCTAGGATCTGTTCTCCTTCTCTGCACACTCCTTCTGGTGTCTGTACGTGGAATTTAATGGTCCAGATATTCTCCTTTGTAGCTGATCTGATAGCTTCTATGGCTTCTCCACTTGATATTTGGATTTCTCCAAAGTTTGGGAGAATTTGTAAGTTCATCCTCCTGAGCTTTCGAACTTGAAGCAAGTTCGTCTCCGATGCACACCTTGCGCTTGAATGAGCCTTCAGGTGGCTTCAAACTTTCAACACTTTGTTTAAGTGTTGGCTTGGTGAAATCCTTGCACATGTCTTCTCCTGAATCTTGAGCTCTTTCAAGTTCATTGATGCACTCCTTGCATCTGCTCAATTCACACTCGCAGAGCCCCTGTCCCTAGAGTGTTCATCAACTCTAGTTCCTTCAACTTCTTCCAACACTTCAGAATGTCTTGGTTTTGTGCACTCCTTGCACTTGTTCAAAGCACTCCTTGCTAAGCCCTTCCTTCAAAGTGTTCAACAACTCTGAAGTATCTTTCCTGTCTGTTTACCAGAGTTTTCAGTAACTTTGGGGTGTCTTCTCCTTGACACTTCTCTTCTCTCTGAACTTGAAATAGAGTTCACTTGTGCACAATTGCACCTGCTCAATGCCCTCCTGGAAAATCTCTCAGAGTATTCTGCAACTCTAGTTGTGCTCTCTCTT
Source organism: Picea engelmannii (assembly GCA_009831015.1). Classification (NCBI taxonomy): domain Eukaryota; kingdom Viridiplantae; phylum Streptophyta; class Pinopsida; order Pinales; family Pinaceae; genus Picea; species Picea engelmannii. The sequence goes on from ML780623.1 coordinate 1,482,193, forward strand.
ACACAGCCTTTCCCCTCCAAGGTGTTCAGTAACCTTGAGGCTCCACTCTGAGTATGTGAACTGTTCTGGTGTGCCCTCCTAGCACCTTCTCCTCTGAACTCGAAGTTGATTTTAGATACGCACTCCTTGCATTGGCTCACAGAGTTTCCAAGACTCTGTCGTGCACTCCTTGCACTAGCCTAAAGAACCCATAAATAATCCAACAAACTCACAGATAGAGAATTCTATTTTTATCCCTACATATGAAACCTAACACATGCATCTACAACATATATTCATAACACATAGATAACATTCATAAACATTCACCACATAGAAATTGATAAACCATGAAATATGTTCTTTTGTATTAATATCATAATGCTAATTACATTGTGTGAGCTCAGACTGCAACTGAGTTTCGTCTCTCTCTCCTCTCGGCTTACAATGATTTTGTTTCTCTTTTCAGCAGCTCTCGGCAATTTTCAACAACCTCTACTGGGCATATAATACAAATCTTTATACAAGAGGGGCTCATCGAGCCTTTCCCTCCAACTACTCTAGTGGTGTCTAATCACCATTTACGACGCCTATCTACTGAGGCAAATTACATTGAATGAACATTTAATTTCTCATATCTGAGGTGATGCTCATGATATGTCCAACTTAAGCCTAATAAAGGCGACTTAAACTACTGCCTGTACAAAGGCATCAACTCGACTCTTCCAACCTTACAACATTTAATTGCTTTTAATCACATTGAATTTTTAAATTTCAAGGGAAAAATGAGAGGGATGGCGCCTCTCCCCTTCTTAAATGTGTGTTGATGTGTTGAATAGATGGTGCTTTGTCGAGGTGGATCAATTCTCCTGAATCAATGGGCATCTAATTGATGTTGATCCTTTACCTTCTTCATCAACTAATTCTACTCCTTCTGCCTCCTTTGGTGAAAGTCTAGCTACTAGTAACCACAATTATAAAAGGAATAGAAAGAGAAAGAATAAGAAGAAGAAGTCTCGAACCTATGTGAGTCATGTTGGTGACAGGTCACCAACCTCTGCTAGTCATGTTAGAGATATGAAACCAACGATTACAAGTCATGTTGGGGGCATGCAACCAACTACTACAAGTCATGTTGGGGGCACAGGTCCAATCACTACAAGTCATACTTAATATATGTCACCAAACTTTTCAATTCATGTTGGAGACAAGTCACCAACCTCTGAAAGTCATGTTGGAGATATGAAACCAACCTTTTCTAGTCATGTTGGGGGCACAAGTCCAGTCACTACTAGTCATACTAGTGATAGGTCACCAACCCCAACGAGTCATGTTGGAGATAATCCACCAACCTCTACAATTCATACTTGGGGCAAGAAATCAACATCTACAAGTCATTTTGGGAGAGAGAGTCCAGTCACTACAAGTCATATTGGAGATAGGATACCAACCTCTTCTAGTCATGTTGGAAGAAAGAAACCAACCATTGTGAGTCCTATTGGGGGCACAAAGATAGTCACTACAAGTCATACTAGCGAAATACAACCAACCACTCTGAGTCATACTGGAAACCACCCACTAGCCAATGCAAGTCATGCTGAGGGCATTGATATTGTTTTGAAACCTAGATGAATATGATGTAAGCCTAAGTTTCCCTGTAATATTTGCAAGGAACATCACCTTATTCATCTATTCCCTGCTATCCATGAGGTTCTAAGAGTGTGGTCCTTGTATAAAGTTCCTTCTAGTCTTGAGTCACCTTCGGTTTCCCAAAAACCTACTCAACCAGTGGTTGAGGAAGTGGTCACACAGATGAAATCTTCAGCTAATCCCAGTCTTCTTTCGAGGGGTGATGTTTCTCTTGACCATCTTGTTTCACAACCTATTCAACAAGTGGTTGAGTAAGTGGTCACGCTGATGCAAGTTTTGGTCGATCCCACTCTTCTCTTGGAGATTGATGAATCTACCAAATTGGTCGCGTCGATGCAATCTTCATTCAATCCCACTCTTATTATGGGGACTTATGTGTCTATCGACCGTGTCTTTAACATTTTCATTTCAGTACCTTCTGAACAAGGGGACCTTCTGCTCACTTTGAGCATGCTCTCTTCAAATTCGAGGATGGTTTCCTTTGATTGGAGTAATATTTTTGAGCCTCTCCTTCCTTCTTTTGAACCTTTCCAAATAAGGGTTGAAGTTTATTCAAGAAGCATTTACCAACGTATTTTATATGAAGGAGCCTCCACAATAATTTTTTCCTCTCGGAATTGACAAGTGTTGGGTTCTCCCAAGATTGTGTCAACTACCAGTGAGTTGTTGGATTTCAAAAGAATACCTAATGAATATTTTTGGATTATTCCTCAATTTCCTATCATTTTAGTGGGAAAATTGTCCTAGTCGATATGTTAGTGGTGCAAGGCCCTTTGAATTTCAATATGCTTCTTGGGTGTGATTATTTATATGTTATGAATGTTGTGGTGTGTATGCTCTTCCATGTGATGCATTTTCCTCACAACGGAAGAATTCTCACTATTGATTAGATTTCATCTAATAATCACCATCCTAATTTGAATTTAGATCAGGTTACCCCTTGGTATGTTCCTAGTATTCAATTTGACTCTCCCCCATCATCGGTGAATTATGTGGCATCATATCCTCGGTGTTCAATTTCTTCTAGGAAGGATCCTTTACAGAATTGTTTTCCTTCTCGTGACAAGATCTCGACATTTGATTAGGTTTTTTATCCAATGGGGGCATGACAACCCTTGCTTTCCCTTATTGGCCTAAACGATCTTGAGTTTCCTCTTGAGTCTGATATTATTGTTTGTGAGACCTCAATCCCTAGTATTTGTGAGTCCTCAAGTCAAATTTTACATCATTTCTTGGATGTTGAATTTCCTTCGAATGAGGCTATCCTTGAAGCCATGATTTCAAATGGTAGACTGTGGGAAGATATGCATCACAAATTTTTCTTTCTTCCCGAACTAGAAACTTTACAGATTGATTACCAAATAGACCCTTGGCCTCAACCTAGCATTGGGCTCTACCCGAAGAAGTAATATTCATAAGCTACAAGGTTCTGCAGTGCTTTATACGATATTTTACTTTTAATTTTCCAAGTTATGTATTTCGTAGCACATGTTATTATCAGAGTTTTCTATATTGGATTTATTAACTTTTGGATGATTGTTGTTGGTTATATATATCAGACTTTGGTGACATTTTTCTTTGGTACCTTTTTATCGTGTCGATTTGTTCTTACAGGTAATGATATTGAAACTAGCATATAGGTTAGATTTTTTCCTCCACACATTTTTCATTATCTATTTTCTGTTTCATTTTTCCTTAGGATCGACCCCACTAAGTTGCAACACAAAGCCTTCTTTGTTCTTTAGAAGTGTTTTAATTCATGTGGTAGAGCCTATCATTCATGGGTGCCCTAGTTCGAACCTTGTTCTTAGTTTGGAACCCATGTTGAAGTATTTTCATAGGCTCAGGAGGCTTGTTTAGTCCCACCATAACTTTTCATTGAAGCCTCATAACTTCTTCTCATTCGTATTATGGATAATACCTCATGGGGCTCCCAAATTTTTGTGTCTAGTTGTGATTTCATTGTTTTTTTCCTGCTTTCTCTTTTGAGCCTAATGTTAGATTCAACTTGTTATTGTTTAGCCTATTTCTTATGAATTCTCTTAGTTGTTAGCCTTTGCATTAATTTACTTTGTGTCTTGACACCTATATCCATGGAGGAAACATTCACTTGAGTGTCCATATCCTGCATGCATTCCTTGCATTGAGCATAGGTATGTTCCCTGCGCTTGGAACTAGTTTTTCTTACCTGTGACACTCATTTCCTCCACTGCATTATAACATTATTTTACTCGTTTTTAGGATTTATAATATGAGAAAGACAAAATATCAAATATATATATATAAAAAAAGAGGATGAGAAAGAGTCAAGTTCTCGGTTTGGCAGTAGTCATGTCTCCCTTGAACAAACCACTAAGTTTTTGAGTCTCTGTCTCAAATAGATTGGGATTTTAGTATGACCTTAGGAAACTGAACCATGTTCTTTGAGTCTTTACTCCTTTGACTAGTTATCCTTCTAGTCACTATGGAGAGTCTATGTCACATACTTGTCTCATTGTTCATTCTTGATTCGATGCTTCGCAAGTCACATCCTTCCTGTATGTCAAGCACTTCTCAGAATTAGCAAGACTCTTTGTCTTTTTCTCATGCCAGTATCGAAGGTCCCCATTGAATTCTTACTGTTGGGTCAGTTCTTATTGACTATGACATATTTCTCTAAGAGTTTAACCTATAGTATCACCCTGGACCTATTTTCATCATTGATATGTTACCTTGCACTCAAAAGATCACATTCCATCATTGGTCGATGACTAAGTGGTTTCCCATGTGTTTAAATTCAAGACCTTATTCACACTTTGGGATTCATGCAGTACCTTGGGTTCCATTTTCCTCATTGGTGAAATTCCTCACCTCTATCATTGGTTTTCATTATCGTTCATTGCTCAGATGATCTCTTATGTGTGTTATTCCATCTGGTGCATGCGAGAGACGTACCCATGTGTGTGTACATTTAATATTTCACCTCCATCCTCCAAAATATTTGGTTTTCTTTTTTTCCTCATGTTGGACGAAGGGGGATGCCTTAATTCCCCCCTTCCAATATATCCCTTCCCATCGACTTCGACTCATTTTTCTCTAGGATCGGGATATAGAGTCTTTTTGGTACCTTGGTTATGGAAGTTAGCGAAGATCAAGGAAGAAAAGACAAAATACGAATTGCGCGGAAGACACAATGATTGTTACTGGGTCGAAGTGAGAAAAAGCGCAGAAAAGACGGAGCAAAGTAAGAGAAAGAAATTCGTTGGACAAGGAGATCAAGGATGACAGATAAGAAAGAAAGAAGGATCGTGGACAACTCAGCAAGAGAAAAAATCCACTGTTGGATTCTTTGGAGCACCGCGCAAGAAGGAAGGAAATACAAGCTGGCAAAGCCTTGAAAACGTGGGTCAAGTTGACCTAGGGGTTTAGACACCTAGGGTTTTGGTATCTATGGTTTTGACACCTAGGTTTCAGCCTAAGGATTTCGATGAGTGATTGTAATGTATAAATAGATGTCTAAAGGACCTGGGATGGGTTGGTGTTATGGTTGTTGTTGTTGTCTTTGTCATTATGTGATCGAGTGAGTAATATTGAGTGAGAAAGAAGTATTGAGTACAAGAGCCTTTTGTATTGTAAGATCTTCAGCTGGGTGCAAAGATCAACCATGTATTTGGGTGCACAGGGAGGGGAGAGATAGCAAGGAGAAGAAAGAAGATCTTCTAGCTGAGAGAGCAGACAAGAACTATATGCTTCATCTTAATATATTATAAGCACAGTTATGTGGACGTAGCCCTAGAGAGAGGTTGAACCACGTATATCTTGTGTTGTGTGTGTGATTGATGCTCTATTCTTTGTCAATTGGTATAATTCTATATTTCTATTGTATTAGATCCACTTGGTATTCCCTTTGGTTGTATACATCTCTGTCCTGCAACCCCCCCATAGTTGCTTCGGGTGAGACTGCATCTTCTTCGCAGGTGTTGCCGAAAGGGCCAGTAGTTAGGGCTTGTTGTTGCACTCTTGGAGATGAAACCTGGGTCTTCCCCTATGCCAACAAATGGTTCCGTTGCTGGGACATGGATCTTCTTGAGGGAATGTTAAGGTGGTTCCCATCAAAGACAGAGATTCAGAAGTGGATAGAGGATCAAGAAAAGGACTTCGTTGAAGCCCAAAACAAGAACCCTAATCTTAGTACAGAGGATTGGTTGGAGAGATATATATTTACTGATATACACAAAATTTTCTTTGGAGGAATCCATCAGGAGCTATATGAGTGGTTAGCTAGGTTAGAAGATACCCAGTTTGAGATCATATCTAGACCTCTTCTGGTTTGGATGTCGGCGTTGATCAAGAAGGTCAAGAGAGTTGATAATGTTGTGTCAAGAGAAGTATATCATTGGTTTGATAGCACCATTGGAGGGTACATCATCGAGTTTGTTGTTGATAGAGTAGAGTCATATAGCCAATCTAAGAGATATTTCTTCAAGGAACCTAGAGGAAAATTTTTACATTTTCTGAAGTTGAGGATAAAGATGTTGTTGCATGAAAATAACACCTTAAAGATACAGTAGATTGGTCGAATTAAAAAAAAAAAGAAAAAACTAATGTTCAAAAATTCGGACAACAACAGCAACATAGAGGCTGGACATACACACAGTGGGAGAGCGTTCAGAGAACTTCATCTTGTGAACCTATTTAAGAATAACTATGGGGACAAGGGTTCCTACAGTGGAGAAGAGGCATATCTGACGGACGAAGAGCATTCAGAACCCACTAGGGAAGAGGAAGGGAAAGCTGAAGAACCTCGTCGGGAAGAGCCAGAAACTTCAGGAACTGTGCAGATTACCAAAATAAGTACCATTATCCCTCCTGTTGATTTAGTAGAATTAAGAAATCATAGTAATCCAAGACACTAGAGCGTTCAGAGCATTGTCACTAGTAGTCCACCACATACTCAGTCAGGAACCCTAGGAAGATATATGGCAGATGAGATGAGGCTCCCTATTTTTAGGGGAGATGGGTCTGAAGATCCTGACCAACACTGGTTCCTATGTGAAGCCGTATGGAACATTAAGAATGTCACTGATGAAGCTATTAAAAGAACTCAGTTTAGTACTACCCTAAGGGATCGCGCACTGAGTTGGTACATGAAGCTTATCCAAGGACTTGTACAGCCTAAGCCATTGAATGAGATAGAGAATGTGTTGATTGTAGAGTTCAAGAAACCCAACTCGGAGTCACAATGTATTACAAAGCTGAAAGAGATCAAGCATAAGGTAGCTGAACCTATTCGGGAATTCGATCAGAGATTCAAGACCTTAACAGGTCGATTGACTTTTTAGATCCCAGATGAGCAAAACAAAGAATGGTTCATTGTTTCCCTCTTACCACACATCAGAGTTCCTCTGATGCAACAGAAGATTTCTTCATAGGCTGAGGTGTTGGAGATCGCCATGAATTTTGAATCAGCCCCTATGGGAGAATCCATCTCAGGTATGAGTCAAATATTGAGTCAGCTAACTAGTTTGTCTCTACAGGTCGAAGATATGAAGAAAGACAAGGGAAAAGATAAAAGAGAATACATCTGGTGTGTCAGATGCAAATAATAAGGCCATGACAAGGAACACTTCCCCTTATTTCATGAATACTTGGCCTCTGGAGCTCTGATCCCTTTGAAGCAATTCATCCTACCCTGGTGCAAGGTATGCAGAAATAGACATCGCCCTGGTGAGTGTTATTACATGAAAAAATATGTTAAGACACCCACAAATTTGTATTGCACGTTCTATAAGTCTATGGGGCACGATGATAGGGATTGTAGGGCTTATGACCTCATGCACAAAATTTCAAGAGACATATACAAAATTCAAGGAGAAGTACAGCAAGAAGGAAACACTATGCAGTATAACTCCCTTGGGAGAGGAAACTTCAATCCTCGCAGTGGATTCATAGGATGAGGAAGAGGAGGATGTATGGGTCAAGGCTGAGGACAGATCATTTGTTACAAATGCACACAACCAGGACACCTAGCAAGGGACTGTCAAAACCCTTGCACTACTTGCAGCTACTGCAGTTCCTTTGAACACGTTATAGAGGATTGTCCTGTGTTGCTAGCTAAGCTTCAGGAAAGACGAGGACCTCAGCAGAACCCGCAAGTGAAACTGATATATGTTGAACCTCACGGAGAATACCCTAGAGTCATTGTTATTACTATAGGAGGAATTATTACATGAGAAGATAGGCTGGCCCAAGGAAATACTACATAAGACTTGGGAGTCAGGAAAGCTACAGCGAGGACCCAAACCTTTGATGCAAAGAAAGAAATACAAATATTTGAGGAGGAAAGAAAAGAGTTCAAAGCAAACCAAGGCTCTTCATCAAAGAAATGGCCAGAAGTAAGATAATATGGAATGCCTTTGGCATTCGATCAGTCTTCTTCACCAAAAGAAGGACAAGAGGTAAGCAAGCTCATGGAATTTTTATATACTTGTATTAAGTTGATTCAGGATGAGAGCGTTGTACAGGAGCTACAAAATTTAATCAGACAGTATGAGATAGGAAGGATAGATCCTTTACTGAATAAAAAAGTACATCAACTATCCAAGAAGAGAAGGAAAAATAAGTAAACACACTTGAATGCTCAGATAGGAGAATATGATATAGACTATGTGGTCCTCAACTTAGGGTCGAAGGTCAATGTCATGACAAAGAAAACCTGGGCACTGATGGGAAAATCAATGTTGATTTATTCCCCTATCAGGATTAGGATGGTTAATCAACAGGTAGTAATCCCCTTTGGAAGATTGGAACATGTCCCTATGGACATCGATGGAGTAAGAATGTCTGTAGATTTTGAGGTAATTGAGATAGTTGATGATAGTTTCCCTTACCCTACGCTATTAGGAATTGATTGGGCTTTCAATAATTCCACTATGGTTGATTTAAAGAAAAGACATGTGACGTTTGATAGAGATGGACTTAGGGTCATTGCACCATTAGATCTAGATGAAGGTCAACAATACACAGAACCCATCAGAGAAGAAGACCGCGCATATGAACTAGAAAACCTATACAAACTAACAGACATATAATAGGATTGCATTAATCCTATAGCCGATGGAAACCTAAGTTGGCGAAGTGACAGTGCATGTTCATCAGATTCAGAAGAATCACTGGAGAACTGGCAGAACAAAATGTACGAAGTATCTACAAGGAGATGTGCTAGATTAACCAGAGAAGTTCATTGGATCGGCATAACAATTAGTAACTTGCCCACCTTTGATGGTCTGAATCCTTTAGAAACCTTCTTTTTAGAATTCGAAGCAAGTGTACCAACAAAAAAAATATTATTGGCAATGGATGAGTCCTTGAAAGCAACACCAACGAGATGGTGGGGTACACACAAAAACAACATTACAGGATGGGTACAATGTCATACCCTGATGACCACGCGGTTCTCAGCACACGTAGAAGGCTTTGAAGTTTGGTACACAGGTCGAAGCTGCTTAAAGGACCATGTGCAAATTTTAGAGGAAGCCTGGAGAAATATTCCTCAAGAGCAGTGGGTGCACAAGTTCATTAACACACTAGACACAACCCCTATCAACTGGTACCTTCAAGCGGAGCTGCGCCTCATCACTGCAGATTGGGAAGGTATGACTCAGAATTTTGTAACCACCTTCTTATTTGACAGTCAATATCCTTCAGTAGTTAAAGCATTACAGATTGTAAGACAAAAAGTATTTGAGGAGGCCTCTAGCCCCCCTTTATAAAAAAAAGAGGACAAATGGACTGCGCCTCTCCAGAAACTGCAAGCTTGTTACAACATCAATGTTGATGAAGACGATGATCCAAAGAAGGTGAACATCGCAGAAATATAAGGCCAGAGAGATGTGGAAGGACCAAGAGTTGAGCTACCATTCGTTGGACAACCAATCAAGATTAAGAAGGTCAACATTGGAACAGAGAAGACACTGAAGCTTGCCAATGTTGGAGATTATTGGGATGCTACTACTATTGACAAGATAACAGAGTTACTTCATGAATATCAGGACTTGTTTCCAAAAAAGTTTACTAATATGAAGGGCATTAAAGGGCCTATGGGAGAGATGAGGATCCCTTTGAAACCAGATGCAAGACCAGTCAAACAGAGATCCTATAGATTGAACCCTAAGTATAAGGAGAAAGTGAAGATTGAGCTCGACAGAATGTTGGAAGTAGGAATTATAGAACCTGTTGAAGAGTCATAATGAATTAGCCCTATGGTGGTGCAAGACAAGAAGACAAGAGAGATTGGGATCTACGTAGATCTCAGGAAGCTGAATGATGAATTTTTTCATGAACCATTCCCTACGCCATTCACTGACGAAGTGTTAGATAATGTGGGAGGTCAGGAAGTATATTCTTTTACAGATGGATTCTCAGGATACCATCAAATCCCGATTGCCAAGGAAGATCGCCATAAGACCACATTTGCAATAGAATGGGGATCCTACTAGTATACAGTGATGCCATTTGGATTGAAGAATGCCCCAACCATATTTTCCAGGGTGGTGGTCGAAGAATTCAAGAAGTTTCTGCATAAATTTCTAGAAGCATATTTTGATGATTGGACTGTTTTTAGTTTATTGAAAAATCATATTGAATGTCTAAGGCTAATGTTGGACAAATGCAGGCAGTGTCAAATTTCCTTGAATCTAAATAAGTGTATCTTCTTCTCACCATTTGGAGTGCTATTAGGGTATATTGTATGCAATAAGGAATTGCTGGTAGATCCATCTAAAATTTCCATTATAGTTGATCTACCCCCTCCTACTTCAGTCAAACAGTTGTGCACTGTGCTAGGACATGTTGGATATTACAAGAAGTTCATTAAAGGATATGCCCAGATTACAACACCAATGGATAAGCTCTTGAAGAAAGAATGCCAGTTCAGTTGGACAGAAGAATGTCAGCAGAGCTTTGACACATTGAAATAGAAAATGGTTACTGCGCCTATTCTGGTTTTCCCAAATTGGAGCAAGGAGTTTCATGTGCATGTCGATGCATATTCCATTGCATTGGGTGTTGTGTTAGCACAACCTGGGGAAGGAGATATTGACCATACGTTAGCTTTTTCTAACAGGAATCTATCCACAACTGAGATTAATTACACCACCACTGAGAGAGAAGGATTAGCCATGGTGTATGCATTGCAGAAATTTTGCCACTACTTATTGGGAGGACACTTTAAAATGTTTACTGATCACTTTGCACTGAAATACCTAGTCAACAAGCCATTTATGGGGCAGATAATATGCATATGGCTTCCATTATTTCAGGAATATGACTTTGAGATCGTAGTTAAGCCAGGAAGAATGAACAAAGGTCCTGACCACTTGTCGAGGTTAGAACATGGAGAAGAACCCACTAGTTTGGAGGACACACTGCCAGATGCACAACTGCTAGCCATTAGAAGGATTGATGAACACTTCACAGAGATAGTCCAGTTCCTGTCAACAGGAATTGCACCGAGTGAATACACAATTCCCCAGAAGAAACAACTAGTAGTGCGCGCTGCAGACTTTTCACTTATAGCTGGACAACTATACAAAATGGGACCTGATGAGATATTGAGAAGGTATGTTATGGAGGCAGAGCAGCCATTTATCCTCACAGAATCTCATGAAGGCATTGCAGGAGGACACTACGCAGGGAAAGTAACTACACAGAAGGTTCTTAGAGATGGCCTTTGGTGGCCTACCTTACACATAGATGCTAAAGACTATTACAGAGCCTGCAATGTATACCAAAGAGTTGGGAAACCATCCAGAAGAGATGAAATTCCATTAGCAACACAACTGATCCTACAAGCATTTGAGAAATGGGCCATTGACTTTGTGGGACCAATAAACCCACCAGGAAAGCGTACAGGAGCAAGATACATAATTACTGCGATAGAGTACTTGACCAGATGGGTCGAAGCAAGAACAGTTAAGGACTGTAGTGCAACTACATCTGCATGCTTCATATTTGATGACATCATAACCAGGTTTGGATGCCCAAATATCCTTATGAGTGATCAAGGCACACATTTCATAAATAAAACAGTTGAAGCCTTGACTGAGGAATTTGCAGTCCAACATCAGAAGAGCACGCCTTACCATCCACAAGAAAATGGGATAGTGGAATCATTTAACAAGATCTTGGAGACAACGTTGACGAAGATTTGCAGTGTGAACAGGGATGACTGGGATTTAAGAGTACCAACAATACTATGCGCCTATAGAACCACTTGCAAGAAGCTAACAATGCAGACCCCTTTTAATTTGGTGTATGGTCTTGAATTCGTTGTCCCAATGGAATATTTGGTACCAAGCCTAAGAATTGTTGCCTTTACAGATATGGATGACACTGGCTCTTTTTGAGAGAGGCTTGCACGGTTGGTCGAACTAGAAGAAGACAGATTTATTGCAGGATTCCATCAGCAAATACAGAAGGAAAGAGAGAAGGCCTATCATGACAAGCACATCAAGAAGAAGGAATTTAAACAAGGTGATCTAGTACTGGTATATGACAACAAGTTCATCAAACATCCTGGAAAGTTTAGAACGCATTGGCTCAAGCCATATGAGATCGCCTATGTTACAGAAGGAGGAGTTGTGTAGTTGAAGACTTTTAAGGGAGAATGGAAGGAAGGATTAGTGAATGGGAGTCGGTTGAAGTTGTATTATGACAACCAGTTGCTTTGCAGCTCTCAGTAAAAACATGAGGAAAATGGTTTATGTACCAGGTGCAGTTGAAACTGGGCACCAGACACAGAAAAGACAGTATGCACAGGGAATGAGAGGAGGCATAGAGTAGAAAGCAAAGGTTGCACTGCGCAGTCTAAAGTCGAAGTAAAATAGAAAGGTCAGATTTGAAGTGCCCCGAGACAAGTCACAGGTGAATTTTGGGGGCCTGTTGGCCCTTGGTTATGGAAGTTAGCGAAGATCAAGGAAGAAAAGGAAAAATGCGAACTACGCGAAAGACACAGTGACTATTATTGGGTCGAAGTGAGCAAAAGAGAAGAAAAGATGGAGATAAGTAAGAGAAATAAAGTCGTTGGACAAGGAGAACAAGGATGACAGATCAGCAAGAAAGAAGGATCATGGATAGATCAGCAAGAGGAAAAATCCATCATTGGATGCTTTGGAGCACCACACGAGAAGGAAGGAAAGACAAGCTGGTGAAACCTTGAAAATGCAGGTCAAGTTGACCTAGGGTTTTAGACACCTAGGGTTTTGGTATCTAGGGTTTTGACACCCAGGTTTCGGACTAAGGATGTTGGTGAGTGATTGTAATGTATAAATAGAGGTCTAAAGGACCTGGGATGGGTTGGTGTTATGGTTTTTGTTGTTGTCTTTATCATTGTGTGATCGAGTGAGTAATATTAAGTGAGAAATAAGTGTTGAGTATGAGAGCCTTCTATATTAGATCTTCAGTTGGGTGTGAAGATCAACCTTGCAACTGGGTGTGCAGGGAGGGAAGAGATATCAAGGAGAAGAAAGAAGATATGCTATCTGAGAGCACAGACAAGAATTGTATGATTCATCTTAATATATTATAAGCACAGTTCTATGGACATAGCCCTAGAGAGAGGGTGAACCACGTATATCTTCTGTTGTGTGTGTGATTGATGCTATGTTATTTGTCAATTGGTATAATGCTATATTGCTATTGTATTATATCCACTTGGTATTCCCTTTGGTTGTAGACATCTCTGTCCTGCAACCCCCCATAGCTGCTTCGGGTGAGACTGCATCTTCTTCGTAGGTGTTGCCGAAAGGGCCAGTAGTTAGGGCTTGTTGGTGTGCTCTTGGAGCTGAACCCTGGGTCTACCCCTGTGCCAACAGGCTTTCAGCCATCAATGGAAGATTCCATTCCTATTGATAGTGGGAATACATCAATGTCCCCTAATTGATAGATTCTACAAGTGTTTGACATCATCTCATTCATTCACACTCGATAGAATGTATTAGGAACCTTGATGCCCACTATCATTATCGATGGGTTTTCTTGTGTTTTTTAATGGTATACATCAATGACCGATAATCAAATGATGTATCATGATGTTCAACTTCAACACATTTATTCACATGGTGTAGACTCGTACTATCGACAGTTTGATTTGAAGACCTCGGATTTGTAGTAGAATCACCTATTTTATGTTGTTACTCGAGTTTCATTGGATATTACCACTTACTTCCTACAACATTGGTACTTGTGGAGGATCAATTTGTACATATCTTGTTTGGACATATATCTCCCTTTGATTTTGAGACATAGATCCAATGTGTATCTCTTCATGGCTATGATCTCTTTTGGCATAGATCCACTGTGTACTCAATGTTAATGGCCATGATCAGTGCTCATATACATATCTCATGGATCTATGGTGTACTTGATTTGGTGGCCATGCTTTTGTCACTCCTGAGCATGGGTATGCTTGCTTTGGGAAGAGAGTACTCTTACCTATTTTTTGTTGTAGGTTATGTTCTGGACAGGTGTTCAGCGAACTTTGCCTAGGCCTACTAGACACTCCCCTCCTAGATTTCATAATGTATTACAGCCTTCAATTCCTCTTCCAACCTCACACATTAGGGGATATTTGTTATAACATATTTTTCCACCTCACAACCTAGATGCACATGTTGGCCTAGTTGTTAAATCTATTTCCTATTTGCAGACTACAATCCCCTTTGTTCCTCCTCATAATTACTTAAAAGTACTATTTTTTAAGCCATGTGGCATATGAGATATTGAAGTAATGTAATTTATCACCCACACAATAATCTAATGACAAAAAAAACCTAAATATATATATTATTAATTTATATTAAATTATATATTATTAATTGTTAAATTATATTTTAGATATATATAATATTACTAATATATATATATATATATATATATATATATATATATATATATTATTTGAGAAAAATGTAATTGTTCAAAACTTATAAAAGAGAAGATTTATTTATTTATTTGTATAAAATGATTATATAGATTGTTATTAAAAAAATTTCAAATAGTATGCTGTTTTCTATATACTTTGTGAAGGACGATTATATTATTTATTTTGTGAATGATGACTATATTATTAATTAATTAAATTGTCGTTTTAAATTTTATTTAATTAATTTTTTTATGTTATTGTCTATTTATTTTGTAATAAATGATTATAATATTATTATAATTTTTGAAAATGATAATCATTTATTTAAAAGTATGAGCATAGACATGGAAATCAACTTTTTTCAAGATCCAAAACCAAAATTTTAAGGTAGTGTTGAATTAAAGGAGGATTGTTTGGATCTTCATGTTAAGAATATAAATGTTTTTAGGGTCATTTTCTATTTTTTACTTGTTATTGTTTTGGAGGGTTGTAAATGGTTTGTGGTTTAATTGTGAAAATGGTGGTGACTTAGATCATTTATCAAGATTCAATTTTTTTAAAACATAAATAAATGATTAGGGTTTAATTAAAGTCTCGAGTAATTTTGGCAAAATAATATTCTTTTATCATAACAATATAGATGAAAACAAATTCTCATGTTAATGATAACATGATTTGATATTAAAAAATGATTTCATAATCAAAATAAATCATTTATAATCCCTAAAATGTTTGGTCTAATTATAATTCAATTTTAATATTTGTTTTTTTATCATTATTTTTTTATTATTATTAAAAATAGTGTTTAATCTTTACATACAATTGATGACATGACATCTAACATTTAATCTTAATAATTAAAAACAACAAGTTTGATCTAATTATAATTCATTTAATACTTTTGTTTTTTTATAATTATTAAAAATAGTGTTTAATCTATGCATATAATTTATGACATGACATCTAACATTTAATCTTTATAATAATACTTATGTTTTTTTATCATTATTTTTTTGTTATTATTAAAAATACATAACATTTAACATTTAATCTTAATAATTAAAAACAACATGTTTGATCTAATTATAATTCATTTAATACTTTTATTTTTTTATAATTATTAAAAATAATGTTTAATCTATGCATATAATTTATGACATGACATCTAACATTTAATCTTTATAATAATACTTATGTTTTTTTATCATTATTTTATTATTATTATAAAAAAATAGTGTTTAATCTTTACATCACATGGCATCTAACATTTAATCTTAATAATTAAAAACAACATGTTTATCTAATTATAATTTATTTAATACTTTTGTTTTTTTATAATTATTAAAAATGGTGTTTAATCTATGCATATAATTTATTACATGACATCTAACATTTAATCTTTATAATTCAAAATAAAAATTATAATATTCAACATTTAATACTTCCTTTATATTTAAAAGAATATCTAATCTTTATAATTCAAAATACAAATTCAAAGTAAAAATTATAATATTCAACAATTAATACTTCCTTTATATTTAAAGGAATATCTACAAATTTTCTTGCTAAAAGCCACATAATTTATAATAGAACAACCTACCTCTTAACTTCCTAGTTGAGGATCATACATATTAGTTGTCATTTTTTCTTATAGATTTCAATCCATCCAACAAATCAAGTAGAAACTACTGAAAATCCTAGCAATCCTAATTGTTTTAATCATTTGAATGGTTTGACGAAATAGATTTCCTTTCTTAATTTGAAGTATTTGAATGGTTTGACGAAATAGATTTCCTTTCTTAATTTGAAGTATATGTTTCATGCTACCACTTTGACCCATGGGGAATCTATTTGCCACTAACACTATAAATGGTGTTGAGGGCTTGAATTATGAATCATAATTGTGTTCAAGTTAATAACATCATACTTGGTACATAAACTATAGGTTAGGTTTGGGAGCTTTGAAAACTACGTTTTATTCAAACCAACCCACCCAAAAGGGATTTTTAAAGTTTCTATTTTAACACAGAAGGCTTGTTACGCTTGGATTATCTATTAGTCTTTACATAAAATGTCAATGAAATACACTTATTCAAAACAAACTATACCCAAAAGA
>ML780623.1:1498888-1514269 GCA_009831015.1 Picea engelmannii
TATATATATATAATCATCCATTCTTGTTTGCTTATTGTGTTTCATGGGTTTTGGGTTGTAGGATTGATGTTTTTAAACATGCATTGTATACAATTTTTAATGATTCCAATTTAATCGTATAATTGTTATACCACTTTTGATTAAGTGTAATCTAAATGTTTTATGTTTGGATTTTTTTCAATTAATTTTGCTTAAAATTTGGTAGAAATTGTTGGAATTGTAGATTTGAGTTGTTGAGTATGTTCACTCTAAGAGTCTTGGGTTTTTTCAGGGCAATGAATCCATTTATGCATTTAAAAATAAAATTTAAGAAATATAAATTGTTATTTCATCAACAATAGTATAATCGAATTTTGGTGATAGTTGTTGGAAAAGTCCATGAAACACACAAATGGACCAACATTCTTAAAATATATTTTGTACCAACGAGAGCTCTTAAATATGATAATGAAAGGAGAATGAATGAGTTGTCTCTTTGTTGTCTCCACATATTACTATCATACCCCTTTGTTATGGTGGTCTATATATCAATGTCAAATACCTTTGTAGAATATGTGGAGCCCACTTGTATATGTAGCAAGGTTAGTGTAGAACCATAATTGGAACCCATGTAACCCACTTCTGGGAAACTTGTGGTTGTTTTCTAATGAGACAACAAGTTATAAACAAGATCTATGAAGGTAGAGGACCTCACCACCTATCCTTTTTTTTCCATATTGCTAACACAAGATTGTATGGGTCAAAAAAATCAACTTGGTTTTGTTTTTTGAGTCATAAGGTTTATAGGACATAGGTGTTGAGTCTTTAGGTTGTAATCATAAAGTTAGATTTGGTTTCAAAATGAATAAGGCTATGTATAGCCATGGTCTAAGTTTGAGCTATGTGATTGTTATAATGACAAGTAAGAAGCCCCATGAGCCATACCTTTGTTTTTTTATATCATTTCCTTGGCATGTCATACATCCATGGTTGCACTCAAAGTCTCCCATTTGTCACTATAAATCCATTCAAGTGTGCAAGCTATGTTTGATTTGGCACTACGAACTGCTGGAAGAGTAGGGTTGTAGGTTGGATAGGTTGCAGGCATCCTAGCGCAAATTCAAAATTACTAGCATCAAACTCGGGGTCATCAGGTACTCCATGAGCATTTGTGCCTTTTCGAAGGTCAATAAAGGGTTTGTCTACTTGTTTTTCCTTTGGCGCTACAAACTGGCACAGGTGTTGCGAACTGAGACAGGCGTTGCAAAATTTGTTGCGAACTCATTTCTTGTAGCATCTTATTTTACAGATTTGATCATAAATCCAAAATGGTTATGTGGGTTTCTTTGAAATGTTTTGTGGAGGAAGATGATATCCATGTTGACTTTCTGACCAAATTTCAGTCTGACCCACTTTGGCATTTGAGAGAAACAATTACAACACCAGTGCACTGCGAAATGTGTTGCAAACTCTTTGTTTTGCATAGTTGTTGGATATTCTCCTTGTTGGGAGGTTGCCACCTGTCAGGGAGGGTTTGAACAACTTCTAATAGATCATTTAGTTGCTAAGGTACACCTGCACCTAAGTTTTATCTCCATTAAATACCTCATGCAATGAGTTGGAAACAATTTATTAATGACTTCCAACAATTTCCTGAAAATCAGCAGCTTGTTGAATTTTTGTCTCTTTGATTGTTGCCACCTATCTCCAAGGCCTAGAATCCAATCAAATAGATGGGATTAGACCTCCTAAGGATATTTTGATGTTATTTTCTATTTAATGAAGCAGGGATGTTTTGTAGAAGGGTTAGATTCATGAGCCAAGAGAGGCTAGAGAGAATAGGAGCATGCAGTTTCCCTGTGTGTGTTCATTTGTAAGCCTGGGGGAATTTTTATCATGAAAATATTCTTGACATTGAAGATTCATGAGATTTGTATATCATATTGTGTTCTCTTTGTTATTCATCTTCATTTCTATCTTGCTTGAATGAATTGTAGCTTTTGAGGATCAATGGTTGTATTTGATTTATAGATTCTTGAGCAACAAAGGGTTTGTTGTGATTGCCTATAACTCATTGTGTTTATTCAAGTAGCTTTCTAATCCGTTTTGCAAAGAGTATATTTGTCTAATGGATGATCTACTTTATGTTAAATTATCCTTTCTTCCCTATGCCATATTATAATCCATTTTTCTGATATGATTTTCAATTGCCTTCTAATTTCAGGGTGTTTGTGTGACTCCATTGCCCAATGGTGTAGCCTATTGATCTACAGTTTGTTTCCCTTTCCCTTTATTTCTCATATTGTTGATCCACCTATTAAAACCAAAAATTATCTTTTACATTTTGATGGGTGTTGAGCTTACACTTTAGCAGTCAAAGTGTGACTTTCAGTGCTAACATTTGTGGCACCATTGTTGGGGACGAAGTTGAAGATATTCCCTGGGTTGTACGACACAGATTACCACCAATTCTTGATGGTGAGAAAGGATTGGTGACAGAAAATGATACATTTTTTCACCATGGCGACTCCACACATTTGAAGAACTTGTTGGTGATTCAAATCAGTTACATAAATCCACTAAGGAGAGAGCTCAAACAAAAAATGGGAGGAAGACATAAGAACTCTAGGTATCGAGACGTTAGTTTCCTTCAAGAGCTCATTTTTTTTTTATCGGTTCCTTCTTGTCCTTTCCTTCATATGTCAGGAGAATCATCCTTTGCTTTAGTTATTCTGATGACCATAAAACCACTTTTGTATATCCCTCTTTGAAAGAAGAAGATCTACATTCTTCTTACATAGTTGATGTTAACCCTAGTCCTTCATCTGAAACATATGAGAACAATTTTTATATTCAAATCCTTTCTGAACATGGTTAGCCTTGTAACCATGTGAATGATACAATTGATTCACCACCTCCTCTGATCATAGTACCATCTTCTACCACCATTGCTGGAATTTGCAATCAGTCCACTGAACCTCACTTTCAACCTACTGATATTCAATCCAAAAAAAAAGAAAACATGTTTAAACCTCTCAAGCTTCCATCTCACCTTTGTTGGGACTCAGAAATGTCATATTTTCATCCACCTTTCCCTTCACTATTCCTTACATTTCATCGTCCCATTAACTTTCCATCATACCATTTTCATATATACATTTGGGGTTCACATTATTATTTTCCACTTTATTCATTTTAGTATTATAAGTGAATTTGTGATTAAATATTAGAAATTAACATATTTTCATTATATTTCAAGGTTGGATGAGTTTTATGATGTGTACAAGTATATTTGAAGATTTCAACAAAGTCAAATATTACCACCTAGCCTCAAATTCGAATTTCATCTTCAAGCTTTGAAGATTTGAAAGAGATTTGAAGTTAAGCTCAAGGAGAAGATTATGGAAGATTTGGTTGGCATATCTTATCTAAGATATGTGAGAGATGTGTGGAGGATTTGAAGGGATCTGTTAGGGTCCTAACCCGCACATAGGTAGAGCAATATATTTGGATGTAATAAAGGTCAATATTAATAAGGCCTTTCAATAAAATAGAATAAGGCGTATGTAAGAAGACCTAATAGAAGCTTTTGCTTCTAGAAGGATCTTCCTCTAGATGCTTCTCTTGATAGACATATTTAGTATAAATAAGGGTCGAGGGTATGAAAACCCTATCTTGGAGATTATTGTAACAGAGCATTGCTCGACTGGAGGTTGCCCCCTCGAAGAGGCCCATGAACATTGCTTTCTGAATCAAAGTGTTATTTCTGTTGTTGTTCTTATATCATTTATGTGTTATTGTGGAGATTATGTTGGTTATATTACTATTATTCTGCCATTTCTAGCATTTTATTTATGTTCTGCATACATTTATATCTGGTATATTACAAGTGGTATCAGAGCACTTTCCTTGGCAGAAACTGTGGGAATTTTTTTTTAGGGTAGAGACGTATTTTGGCGTCTTTAAGCCACAAATATCTGTCGCTACGTGCATAAACCCACGATTGAGGGATTCATACATGCAGGAAATACAAGTGGTTCTTAAGCACACATCTGTTGGCCACCCTTATAACCCCTGTTGGTACCCCTTTGAGTGGTAGCGCATTAGAGAGCAGCTGTGTATGGATCGACCTATATTTCCTAAAGCCCTCTTTAGATAAACCAATCGGCCACCTGACTGCTATAGTGCCACCAAGAACAACACTTGGGAAGATACTCTCTAATACCTGGGTAGTTGGGTAGTATGGTTAAGGGTACGGTCTATCCTCCTTAGTTAGTGCCCTGAGATATTGGGCCAAGTACTATTGTTGGACCCTGCATGTATATCAGAGAGCTATAGCACAGGGCAAACCCTTGTCTATAGAACCCTTGAATACCTAACCCTTGGGGGACAGAAACATAAACAAATTAAAACAGACAAGATCTATTGCTGCGCAACTGTGTTCAGGTTGCCAAATCACTACACTTTTCTTACTGGTTAAGCATTTGGGTATTTTATCGTTGCAGTATTCTTCAGACCAGAGTATAACTCTGCAGGTGTTTAAAAAAAAAGTCTGGAAATTTTTTCACCATTATTTGAGACCTATTCCATTAGATTCATCTCTTCGCCCTTATCACATTCATCCATATCATTTTTTGGAAAAAAATTTGACCCTGGCCGCCCCTTTTCAGTTCACCCATCCTCATGGCCCATACCCATAGCCAAGACCTAGAAGCTCGCTTCAACACCTTGCAATCTGGTCTCCTCGAGACCCAAAAAGAAGTGAAACAACCCAGTGCCAATGTTGCCTCCATCGATACATCCATCAATACAACCATAAATACAACCATGCAGTCCTCAATGGAGGAAGTCAAACAAGAACTAACCACCTAGCTTAAATCTTTCTTTGTATCACTCTGTACCAAACTGAAGATCCCTACATATGACCCTTTCTCTGATGCACCTCCAAAGACTGAAGGTGAATAGTCCTCCCCTTCCCATACCTTTCAACACCATCACTTTCAACGTGGCCTATGCTTTTCGCGGGTGGATGTGACCAAATTTGATGGCTCGGACCCCACTGGTTGGGTAACCCAAATGGAACATTATTTCTATTTATACGGCATTACAGATGACTTGACCAAACTTTGGTATGGTGTTCTCCATCTAGATCAAGAACGTTGGCAATGGTGGAAATGGAGAAAAACTTCCTGTCAAGGGTATATTGCTTGGACCCAATTTGTGACTAAGCTTTATGAACGCTTTGACATTGACACCAACCATTTGGGCTATTTGAAAAAGTTGAAACAATCAAGAACAGTAGAAGACTTCATAGCTGCCTTTGAGCGCCTGGCTTTTCGAACAGAGGGCATGACTGATTCTTTCTTTCGAGAGTGTTTTATCAGTGGCCTCAAGGATGAGATTTGGGCCCATGTCCTCATGGCTCGACCTTCGAGTTGGGTGGAGGCTACTAAAAAGGATAAAGAAGCACAATAGGTTGTATCCTCTCAAAACCGTAAACCCTCCTTTATCCCTCGCCCTAAACCCGCAAATCCCACTACTCCCTCCGCCCCATTAAAGATCCAAAAATTGACCAAGGCTGAAATGGTTGAACGCCAACTCAAAGGCCTTTGTTATAATTGTGATGACAAATATTTCCCGGGCCACAAGTGTAAGGAACAAAATCTTTTTATTGCCATCTCTGAGGATATTTCAGAAGAGGATGTTGAAACTCCCCTTGTGTATGAGTCACCTGAAATCATTTACAAAACCCCTCCCTCAGACCCTCCCGAAGTGGAACCGATCATTTCCCTCAATGCTCTCACTGGATTCTCCGCCCCCCAAACCATCAAGTTAATAGATTACATCAAGCATCGGAAGGTCATCATTTTGGTTGATAGTGGAAGCACCCATAATTTTATTTATCGCCACATTGCCCAAGAAACTCATTTCTACATCCATACCGTCAACAATTTCCAAATCATGATTGTCAATGGTGGTTCCATGAAATGTGGAGGGTGCTGTGAAAATGTGTGTCTCCAAATCGGTGACTACCACCTAAAATACCATATGTTTGCTATCGACGTGGGCGATTGTGACATTGTGTTGGGTGCAGACTGGCGAAGGACTTTGGGTCCCATTCTCATGGATTTTAAGGAATTAACCATGCAATTCAACCAGGAAGGACACCAATATAAATTCCAAGGCATCACTACTGGTTCAATTGAGGTCATTAGTTCCCATCGCATGGAAAAGATGCTCAAAAAAGGTCATTCTGGTGTCATTTCCCAACTCCATGCCATACAAGAAATAGAGATACCCCCGGTGCCGCAAGACCTCCAAGCCCTCCTCTCTAAACATCAAATGGTATTTTCCACTCCCCAAGGACTCCCTCCTTCCTACGGTGTTCATGATCATTCCATTCCCCTTGTACCTGGAAGCCTTCCTCCCAATATCCGTCTGTATCGCCACCCCTTTTCATAAAAAAATGAAATTGAGAAAATGGTCCAGGAACTCCTTAATGCCGATGTTATCCACCCTAGTATGAGCCCTTACACTTCTCCTATAGTCATGGTCCTGAAGAAAGAAGGTTCTTGGAGAATGTGTCCTGACTTTCGTGCCCTCAACAAACTGACCATTAAAGACAAATTTCCCATTCCTGTCATTGATGACCTCCTGGATGAATTGAGTGGTGCCCAATTCTTTACTAAACTTGATCTTCACTCGAGCTATCACCAGATACATATGAAAGAGGCAGACATTCCCAAGATGGTCTTTCGAACTCATGAGGGCCACTATGAGTTTTTGGTCATGTCCTTTGGCTTGTGTAATGCCCCCTCCACCTTCCAAACCCTCATGAATCATGTCTTCCATCCCTTTCTCCGTCATTTTGTCTTAGTTTTCTTTGATTATATCCTCATCTATAGAAAAACCTAGACAGACCATCTTACTCATGTGGATCGAGTTCTCCATCTACTCTCTCAACACCAACTTTTCTTGAAACAGTATAAATATGCTTTTGATGCCTCAGAAGTAGAATACTTGGGTCATCTGGTTGGAAAGGATGGTGTCAGGGTGGATCCGAAAAATATTGAAGTTATGCAAGACTAGCCGCACCCAAAGACTCTCAAAAGCTTGTGTGGATTTCTGGGCTTAACAGGGTATTATCACAAGTTTGTTAAGAATTATGGAAAGATTGCAGCACCTCTCACTGCTCTCCTAAAAAATAACTCTTTCACTTGGACTCCATCCATTGCTCAAGCTTTCCAAACCTTGAAGATGGCCATGTGCACCACTCTAGTTCAGGCCCTTCCTAATTTCACAAAGACCTTTGTGTTGGAATGTGATGCCTTAGAGAAAGGAATCGGTGTTGTCCTTATGCAAGAGGGTCGACTTTTGGTCTTCACCAGCAAGAAACTATCTAAAAGGAATCTGGGCAAACCCATCTATGAAAATGAAATGTTGGTTATTCTGCATGTTGTTGATCTGTGGCGCCCTTATCTCTTAGGGAAACATTTCCAAATTAAGACAAACCATCAAAGCCTCAAGTACTTTCTGGAACAACACATTTCCTCCCCGGAGCAACAAAAATGGGTGACTAATCTCTTTGGATATGATTATGAGATCATTTACAAGAAAGGCAAAGACAATGTGGTGGCGGATGCACTGTCTCGAAAATATGAAGAAGAAGGATCCCTTTTTTCTCTTTCCTTCATTGTACCAGATTGGCTCCAAGTTGTTCGCCGGGAATGGCTACAAGATCCCAAAAGTTCATATCTGATCCAAAAATTGTAGACCAATGCTCCAACTCCCCCAAGGTACTCTTGGCTCTAGGATGAGCTCTGATACAAAGGCCATTTGTATTTAAGTAAACAATCAAATCTTAAATCCACGGTACTTTCTGAGCTTCATGCTACACCCACAGCGGGGCACTCCGGGTTCACCAAAACCTATGACAGGGTCAAATGTTTTTTTTTCTGGGATGGTATGAAATAGGACATCCGTATTTTGTCGCTGAATGTGATGTGTGTCAACGCAACAAGGGAGAAACAGTCAAATCTCCGGGCACACTACAACCGCTTCCAATTGCACCTGATATTTGGAAGGATATATCTATGGACTTTATTACTGGCTTACCCAAATCGGGAAATAAATCAGTCATAATGGTGGTTGTGGATCGCCTTTCCAAGTATGCTCATTTCAGTGCTCTTCAACACCTATTTACTACATCCACGATGGCTCAAATTTTCATGGACCAGGTCTTCAAGCTTCATGGCATGCCGCACTCTATTGTTTCTGATCATGACCCAACTTTCACAAGAAATTTTTGGCAAGAACTGTTCAAGCTACAGGGCACCCAATTTCATCTCAACACAGCTTATCATCCCCAGATTGATGGTCAAATGGAAGTTGTCAACAAGTGTTTGGAAACATATCTGAGGTGTTTTGCCTCTGAAAAGCAAAATCAGTGGTCTCAATGGTTACCCCTAGCTGAATGGTGGTACAACACTTCCTACCATACAGCTACACACATGACTCCTTTTGAAGCGGTATATGGACAGAAGCCACCTTCATTTCTCTCATACTTACCGGGTACCTCGAAGGTCCAGGTGGTTGACCAAACACTTACAGTTCGAGAGGATATTCTCCATACCCTCAAAGAGAACTTGGTCATGGCACATAATCGCATGAAGCAACAAACAGATCAAGGTCGCTCTGAACATCAATTTGCAGAAGGGGATCAGGTGTTTCTGCAACTGCAACCATACAAGAAAACTTCCCTCAAGGCCGAGCATTGTCAGAAGCTAGCGCCCAAATTTTATGGTCCTTATACAGTTCTCAAGCATGTGGGACAAGTCGCCTATCATTTAGCTATGCCCAGTCATTTTAAGCTACATCATGTTTTTCATGTTTCATGCTTAACGAAGGTGATTGGAACTCGGTGCCAAATTCAAACCAACTTTCCCGAGTTAGCTAAAGAAGGATCCATTTGGCTATAGCTAGAAGTAGTTTTGGACCAGCATGAACGTTGCTTGCGTCAGAGAATCATCAAGGAAGTGTTAGTCCAATGGAAAGATACAACTCCAGCTGATGCCACTTGGGAACCAACTACCATTCTGCAGCAGTTTCCACATCTCAAGCCTTGAGGACAAGGTTGTTTTTAAGGGGGCAGACATGTTAGGGTCCTAACCCGCACATAGGTAGAGCAATATATTCGGATGTAATAAAGGTCAATATTAATAAGGCCTTTCAATAAAATAGAATAAGGCGGATGTAAGAAGACCTAATAGAAGCTTCTGCTTCTAGAAGGATTTTCCTCTAGATGCTTCTCTTGATAGACATATTTAGTATAAATAAGGGTTGAGGGTATGAAAACCCTAGCTTGGAGATTATTGTAACAGAGTTTTGCTCGACTGGAGGTTTCCCCCTAGAAGAGGCCCGTGAACATTTCTTTCTGAATCAAAGTGCTATTTCTATTGTTGTTCTTATATCATTTATGTGTTATTGTGGAGATTATGCTGGTTATATTACTGTTATTCTGCCATTTCTAGCATTTTATTTCTATTCTGCATACTTTTTATATCTGGTATATTACAGGATCATATCTTGTAATAATGGGAAAGTAGTTGAGAGTGGTTGAGAGAATAGTGGATCTGTAATTATGGCACTCTTATCTTATCTTCAAGACTTTCATGTATATGAGAGAGTGTTGTCTCTTCATGAGGAGTCATGTAATTCATAATTTAGTCTTGTAATTAGGAGAAGGGGATTCTTAGCTTTGATTCTTTCATTGTTATTATTTCATGCTTTGCCATTTGATTCTTGTAATATAATTTGAGATTGATTTATTGTGTGAGCTCACATATGTCTTTTGTCATTCAACTCTTCACATGATTGTATTGCTTTCCTAGATTAATTTCCTGCTTTCCTAGTTAGTCTTTCAATGCTTTCCTAGGATAATTTCATTTCAACAATTCAGATTATATTACTTCTACTTCAGTCCTTCATATATAGTGTGTGTGCTTTGTAAGTCTACAAACCTCGAATTGACAAATTAAATAGTTGGGCAAGTACTACAATGGAATTAAACGACAATATTTCTGCTTAATATTTTGGTGCCATTGTCGGGGAAGCACGATGGATTGAAGTTTAGTTTGAATTTCCATGCAAACATGATTAGTCATTCTCCTAAATCCGAGGTGAGATATGGGTAAGGGCATGTAGGGAGTGTTTCAATTCATGCAAGCGTAAGTGTAGATTTCAATTTCTGCAATTTCAATTTTTGCAACTGTGAAGAGGTTTTCATGTGTTTCAGCGAGTATGATTTTCAGTTTTTTTTTTTTGATTTGGGTGCTGTAAGAACCCCTTTTGCAATATGATTTTAACTATGAGTGTTAGCTTGGAACAGCTCACCCAGATCCTTGCGAAAGCTGGGATTTCTTCTTCTCGGGAAGAGGAGATCTTGATAGCAACCCAGAGCTTAAATACTCCTCCAGAAATGAACGAGGAATCAACATCTGAGGAACTTGAGGAGGACAATGAGGAGCTGTAGCATGATCTGAGTGAGGGAAAATATGCCTACGAAAGATATATCGAACGATGGTTTTAAGAGACTACCAGGTTAGATTCTTTTAATTTTGTTAATTTACAGTTACAATAACTGGATTCATTCATTCTTGTAAAATTCTATTTTTCATTCGAAAAATTGCCACTGAACATATTGCTATTATTGTTGTGTGCTTCGCTCCATTGGTTATTTGACTACACATAACTGATTTCTAAGATGTAATTAGCATAGAGTAGATAGGCTATCATTTTCAGTTTTTTTTTCATTATCAGATTTTGTTTTTACCTAGAATAAGTATGCTCTCCTCTGCGCTTCGTGCGATCGCGAGGATTAGAAAATAGGGATGATTTTGATTTTAGGAATAAATGTTTTTGCATCCATCCTTTGACCTACAAATAAACACAATAAAAAAGTTTAGACGAATAAAACAAAGCCGAATTTTTACAGTCGTTGAGATAGTGAAATTCTACATGTTGTTGTAGCGAAAATTTTACATGCTTTTACAACATGTTGATACAATGAAAATTTTACATGTTGTTACAGCATGCTGATACAACGAAATTTTACATGTTGTTACAATGAAATTTTACTTGCTGAAACAATGACACTTTTTGTTGTAACTGTGGTTGAACTGTGCCACGATTAAACTATGTCTTCTTGGTTTGGTTCATTTTGAGTTTTGAGTCGCATCAATGCCACCTTGTCCTTCGTCTTTATCCTGTAGATGCCTGGAAATAAACCTGCAAACAAATAAAATATCATGAATTTTAAATGCAGAAACCACCACATAAGCTCGATCGAACAAATAAACAAACTTGCGAGGTTCTATTTTTCTACCCATCAATAATTTGACTGCTCCTCTCTTCACTTTAAAAATTTATAGACGTGCCCATTCACTATACTCTAAATCGCACAGGCTATATTTTCCAACTCTGGACAATGTCTTCATTGGCTTGTTACAGAGATCCTGTTGCGCAGAGGTGTTACTGGTTTTTACGGCATGTAAACGATTGCTTGCTCACTTCGCCTCATGACTTTAACTCGAAGATCTTTGTGGAATCAAAGTGGGTCGCTTTAAATTTTATTTTTTTAGAAAAGCGAGAAATCGGTAGAGTCTGCTTATGTATATACACAACATTGAAGATCAAGCTTCGATTATCCGGTTTTTTTATTTTATTTTATTATTATTATTATTATTTTTCATATTCAACTGAACAATGAAATTTTGATTATCCGGTTTGATTGTATTAATGATTTGTAGAGGTCTTCTCCCATATTGACGATATCATTTCCAAACCTTCACGCTATATCAGGTTTGTCACACTCTCCAAAATCAAAAAAGATATGCTAACAGTAAATTTTGAGTGTATTTGTAACGAAATGCAGGGATTGCGATTGGAATGGGTTACGAGTTTGCCACGAGGGCATGCAGATCCACTTACGGGGGCACTAAAATAGGCATGTAGGAAGTTATAGGGAGCACAATATATACATACCTTTGCTCGGATCTGAAATTTAACTGTGATCCAGAGAATAATAGCCAGAGAAATGGGTATTTCACGTGCATAATAATTTCAAGCAAGCTCTTCTCTGATGAAAAATGGGCGGTGGTTGCTTTCGATTCTTGGTCGTACTTAACAGCTTAGACTAACATATCAAGACATCATCCGTGAGCGAGACCTCATTGAACAGATACGTGTTGCATGCCAGTGAGAGATGTGTGTAGGAATTTGTTGAATGATCTTCCTTAGAAGAGGATCGACGAATGGAACATGGACCATAGATTTATATATCTGCAGTAGTCACTGCAGCAGCCAAGGCTATTCTTTCCTCCCTAAAACAATGGCATATTTTCTAGTTAAAACTCGATGACCATGTCATGTAGCCCATGCTCAAAGCTTATCACCTTGTGTTTCTGGGATGACTTGAACGGGTGACCTGTCTGGTATTAAATTTTCCATTCTTTAAATCTATGATCGGATTAATCTTCATCTATATAGGAGATGATCCGGGTTTTTCGTGTCATCTAGATAAGAGTAATAAAATCAATATACGAATTTCAATCTATGGTCGTTCTATTCTTAAGTCACTACTGCCAGTAATATATGCACAACACGTGTAGCTTTATTTTGCCTATTGGCTGACTATCTTCATGCATACGTATACGGGCCGTTGATTTATCTCTACATTAAAACATTGCAACTCATTGTATCTTCCTTATGACATAGTTGAATATTCTCAAGGTGTCATTGGCATTAGAGTAGATAATGACAGTCGTACAGTTTATTCAGTAAGAGGAGTTGGTTTCCATTATTGTTGGTAGGCATTTGGCGGAATACCATACCAAAGTCCCTATTAAGGATGATGTGATTAGTGTGCCACCGTTCTTCAGCCAAGCTGAGAGGAATGGTATCATTCAAGCAACTCAACTTGCTGGCATCAATGTATTATCTTTTATCAACGAGCATTCTGGTGTAGCCATTCAGTATGGGATTGATAAGGATTTCTCGAATGCATCATGACATGTTGTGTTCTATGGCATGGGTTCTAAAAATTCTTATGTCGGTCTCGTTTATTTCTCTGCATATATGACAAAGGAGTATGGAAAGAGTGTTTCGGTTAACCAATTCCAGGTCAAGATGTAAGATGGAAGGCAAATCTAGGCGAGCAAACACCCAAAACTTTGATGCCACTGATTTTGTTAGATATATAAGGGTCGTCGATATATACAGAACTCTTGATATCCACCTCTTTCAATGCCAAATTCACGATATGGATCTCCATCTTCTCCTGAGAAAAACTTGGGGATGTTGGGCATGCACGGGACTGTTTATGCCAATTATGCAGTGGATAAAGTTGATTTGTTGCTTGCTTTTGGTGTTCTCTTTGATGATAGAGTGACTGGTAAATTGGAGTCATTTACAAGCCGTTCCAGCATAAGTTTTGAGGATCTCTAGTTGACTCAACAGGTGAAATTTATTTGCAGTATCGAGGACGTTGACTTTGAAGAAAAATGCCTCGTTGTTTTAATTAAATAACACAAACAACATTTATTTCTTTGTTTGTTAATAATTTAAAAATATATATATGTTTTTTTTTTTCTTTATTATAAAATAAAAACAACAAAACAAACAAAGAAAAACAATAAAAAATTATAAAACCATGGAAACACACAAAAACATTATAAAAATAAAAATTATAAAAATAAAAAACATTGTCAAAAATTGTAAATGGATATCTCATTTCTGAAAAACGATAGTCAAGACATGTTTTTACGCTTAACATTAATTTGTTTTTCTTAATACATTTCACACAGCGATTGACGATGAAACAAGCGCAATAACAACAGGTATCAAAACACATTCTATTTTCTTTGATTTACCACATTCGTACTTATTCCTGCATGATATGTTTTCGAAATTCTCACAGTTTTCATGCAGGATTCTTACTAAGATTTTTGCAAGATTAGAGAGAACTAATTTTAATGCTGACGTGATTTTCAAGAATCACAAAATCTTTCAAAAATACATGCTTTGATAAACCGTTTGAAGGAGTTGATCTTCATGACGATGTTGTTACACAACAACTTTTTGCGCATCTTGATGTTTGTTGTTACACAACAACCATGCTGATACACTATCTTTTCCTCTTTTTCACTTCTATGTTGTTGCACCAACATTTCTACTTTTCCATTTTACATGCTGCGACACCCACATTTCCGCATTTTGCCAAATTTCATGCTATGACACTATCCCATTTCTCCTTCAAAGTTGATTAGTCATCCCATGTTGAATCCATCATGACTTTTCACATCCCTATCTTTTTGAGTCGCATACATCACTTCCTTATTTTTTAGTTCTTTTCCCTTGTCAATAAAACTAGTCAAGTTCCCTTTCCATGATTACATTGCCTTGATTTTCTTGCCATAAACATTGTTGCTACTGAGATATTTCCATCTATAGTCTACCAATCTTTTTACAAACTCATGTTGACTGATGTGGGATTCCTTAAGGTCCACCTTTCAACAGTCTTGCCCCATTGACCTCCACACCTTATCTAGGATATAGACTAGAGTACCTTTTGAGTACCTTGAGGCTTGCATGCCTTAATGTCAAGTTCTCTCTCCAACAATCATGGGAATACATCAATGTCCCTTGATCGTCATATTTTTCAAGTGGCTCGACATCAACCCATATATTCACGCTTCGCAAGATGTACTCAGGTACCTTAGCACTCATTGACATCACTGGTGATTTCGTCTCGCATTGGTTAACAAAATTCATCAATGGTTGGTAATCCAATGATTTCTCTTCATGCTCAACATCGACACATTTATTCACATGACTAGAATTGTACCATCGATTTGTAGCAGGTGAATACTATACACTATTTCATGATTCCCTCAGCAGTAACAACAGCATGACTTCAGATCTATGAGAATACCACAACTCCACATTCTTTTCCTTCAACATTTTTTATGATTCAATAGTATCAGTTTAGATTCCTTCACTTCCCATGATCTAGTTACACCAGCAGCAAAATTCACAGTTACATTTTCATGATCATGCAGCAGTGAAACCTTCCATGTTCCAACAACCGTAGTCACATATTCTCTGATCTAGAAGTTACAGCAGTTTTCGCTACAACACCAGTCACATTTTCCTAATCCAGCAACAGCAACAACCATATTCCTATTTCATTGTTCATCATCATTCTTGGGTAAGTGGAGGTATGTTCTTTTCTAATATTTAATCATGTAATTCCTTATTTTCTAACAATGAATATTCTGGAAAATTTCCTCGCTATGCTCTCTTTCCTTCCATGACCTACACTAAGTTGCATGAGGGCATGAAACT
>ML780623.1:1514289-1551022 GCA_009831015.1 Picea engelmannii
CACTACCAGTATTCCATTTTTCCACTATTATCACTCCATTCATGATTCACTAACATTTATTTTCCAACGACACTTTGTTTCATTTCGATTGATATACATATTGGAATGATTAATAAAGATAAAGAAAATGATTTCTTATACACAATGATGCTTTCTTATGCACATTGAGAGCTTATTATTATTTCCAGTGAGCATATGACTAAATTATTGCAGCAAGAAAACAAATAAGTGAAATGAATGTTGTTAATACAAGAACCAACATTCTTTGTATTCATGGTTTTCACACAAGAACCAACCATAAGAAAATTTCACATGTTGTTACACATATTTCACATGTTGTTACACATGTATTACATGTTGTTACACATGTATTACATGTTATTACACATGTATTTTACATGCTGCTACTCATGTATTTCAAATCCTGGAAATATTCCTTATTAAAAAGACATCATCAATTAAAACCAAAGTTCAAATTCCAAAGGTTCTTCAGAATATCCATGCATGGTTGCATGGGGACATGCAACAACTTACAAGTTCAGTTGGGGGGGATGTTGGGACTCATAAATGTCATATTTTCATCCACCTTTCCCTTCACTATTCCTTACATTTCATCGTCCCATTAACTTTCCATCATACCATTTTCATAAATACATTTGGGTTTCACATTATTATTTTCCACTCTATTCATTTTAGTATTATAAGTGAATTTGTGATTAAATATTAGAAATTAACATATTTTCATTTTATCTCAAGGTTGGATGAGTTTTATGATGTGTACAGGGATATTTGAAGATTTCAACAAAGTCAAATATTACCACCTAGCCTCAAATTCAAATTTCATCTTCAAGCTTTGAAGATTTGAAAGAGATTTGAAGTTAAGCTCAAGGAGAGGATTATGGAAGATTTGGTTTGCATATCTTATCTAAGATATGTGAGAGATGTGTGGAGGATTTGAAGGGATCATATCTTGTAATAATGGGAAAGTAGTTGAGAGTGGTTGAGAGAATAGTGGATCTGTAATTATGACACTCTTATCTTATCTTCAAGACTTTCATGTATATAAGAGAGTGCTCTCTCTTCATGAGGAGTCATGTAATTCATAATTTAGTCTTGTAATTAGGAGAAGGGGATTCTTAGCTTTGATTCTTTCATTGTTATTCTTTCATGCTTTGTCATTTGATTCTTGTAATATAATTTTAGATTGATTTATTGTGTGAGCTCACATATGTCTTTTGTCATTCAACTCTTCACGTGATTGTATTGCTTTCCTAGATTAATTTCTTGCTTTCCTAGTTATTCTTTCAATGATTTCTTAGAATAATTTCATTTCAGCAATTTAGATTAGATTACTCCTACTTTAGTCTTGCATATATAGTGTGTGTGCTTCGTAAGCCTACGAACCTTGGATTGACAAATTAAATAGTTGGGAAAGTACTACAATGGAATTAAACGACAATATTTTCGCCTAACAACCTTCATCCTTACCCTCTTAACTTTGTTGAGTATCTTCCCTAGTTTACTGGAGAGGATTATGTTACAACTGTGAAACATTTGAGATCCTTTGAGAACTTTGTTGATAATATGGAAATTATGTATGAAGATGGTGTTATCATATTATTTTCAAAATCTTTTGTTCGGGAGGTTGCTTTATGGTTTAGAGATATGGTAGTTGGTTCAATCAGTTCATGGACTGATTTTTATTGTGCATTTTTAAAGTATTGGGGTGATAATAATTCTCTTGATCAGTACCTTGCTGATTTTAATGCTTTGAGGAGAGGGGAGGAAGAAGATTTGGTTGTCTTCAACAAAAGGTTTTACATAAGTTATCATAGCATGCCATTGGAGATCCGACCTTCCAAGGTCGCTTCCATGGTGTACTATTTAATGGCTCAGCATTCAGAGCTTGTCCTTCTCCTGAGATAAATAAAATATTCATATTTAAGACACTTGTTTGAGGATGCTGAAGAAATTGAAAAAAACATCCAGGCTTGCAAGAGGATTCAAGAGCAAGCATACTTTGAGAATATGCATGCACATGAACAACAATAAGAATGTAAGTATGAATCATATTTGGGACAACATTTGACAGTTTGTTCAAAGTTTTCAGATTTTTCCATAGATTGGGATGTACATCATACTTATGTTCATTTTCAAACTGAGTTTGAGCATGCAGTAGTGGATGATTGCATAGATAAATTTATGTTTTTAGTTGATCATAGTTAGAATGTTTTAAGTCCTTCTATGCAATTATCATATGATCATGTTTATGAAGAGGAAACGACCATTCTTGATGATCAAGAGATGCTCATGAAAGAATAGGGAGGTCAACTCTTTCTTTGCAAAGGGGAATTTAAGCAATGGAAATCATCTTTTCTCAATCGACAGTTTTGTGACTATGGTTTTGAGGATCCAATAGTAGCCTTGTTGGAGTCATACCCTGCAGATTCTCTGACATTTTCATATTCAATTATCTCACCAAAACTCATAGGTGAGAATGATTCCCTAAAGGAGTTTCAATCACTGATATCATATTTCTATTATTATCTATTGATTAGTGGTAGAGATGAGATCATTTCAATCCTAAAGTTATTTGAATGGTTGTTGTGGAAGTCTTCCTTTACTTGATCAAATTGGAGATCTGGTTAGAGGTAGGGTAGTGTAGGAAATAAGCTTGCTTCTCGAGCATTTTCTTTCCTTCAGTTTGCAGCAGGTTTATCAGTCAGTTTTCTTAAATAAGTAGTAGATTTTAGCAATGTTTCAGAGGTTAGTTGCACACATGACTCCATATCCCAATGGATAAGGAAACTGGAACTGCATGTTCTTGGAAGCTCACAGGAAGCATGCCATCCCCTGTGGAGCCATATGTTAACACATAAGATTGTATGGGTCAAAAAATTCACCTTGGTTTTTTTTTTTTTAGTTATAAGATTTATAGGACATAGGTGTTGAGTCTTTAGGTTGTAATCATAAAGTTAGATTTAGTTTCAAAATGAATAAGGCTATGTATAGTTTTGGTCTAAGTTTGAGCTATGTGATTGTTATCATGCTAGGTAAGAAGCCCCATGAGCCATACCTTTGGTTTTTTATATCATTTCATTGGCATGTCATACATCCATGGTTGTAATCAAAGTCTCTCCTTTGTCACTATAAATCCATTCAATTGTGCAAACTATGTTTTATTTGGCGCTGCGAACTAGTGGAAGAAGAGGGTTATAGGTTGGATAGGTTGTAGGCATCCTGGTGCAAATTCAAAATTACTAGCATCAAACTTAGGGTCATCAGGTACTCCATGAGTATGTGTGCCTTGTTAGAAGGTCAATAAAGGGTTTGGCCACTTGATTTTCCTTTGACGTTGTGAACTGACACATGTGCTATGAACTGAGACAGGTGTTGCAAAATTCGCTGTGAACTCATTTCCTGTAGCGGCTTCTTTTACAGATTTGATCATAAATACAAAATGGTGATGTAGGTTTATATGAAATGTATTGTGGAGGAAGATGATATCCTTGTTGACTTTCTGACCAAATTTCAGCCTCACCCAGTTTGGCATTTGAGAGAAACAATTAAAACACCAGTGCGCTGCGAAATGTGCTACAAACTCTTTATTTTGCATAGTTGTTGGATATTCGCCTTGTTGGGAGGTTGCCACCTGTCAAGGTGGGTTTGAACAACTTCTTAGAGATTAGTTAGATGATAAGGGACACCTACACCTAAGTTTTAACTCCATTAAATACCTCATGCAGTGAGTTGGAAACAATTTATTAATGACTTCCAAAATTTTCCTGAAAATTAGCAGTTTATTGGATTTTTGTCTCTTTGATTGTTGCCACCTATCTCTAAGGCCTAGAATCCAATGAAAGAGATTGGATTTGAAATCATAAGAATATTTTGATGCTATTTTCAATTTAATGAAGGAGGGATCTCTTAGAGAAGGGTTGGATTCATGAGCCAAGAGAGGCTAGAGAGAGTAGGAGTAGGTAGTTTCCCTGTGTGTGTTCATTTGTAAGCTCGAGGGCATTTTTATCATGAAAATATTCCTGACATTGAAGATTCATGAGATTTGTTATATCAGATTGTGTTCTCTTTGTTATGCATCTTCATTTCTATCATGCTTGAATGAATTTTAGCTTTTAAGGATCAATGGTTGTATTTGATTTATAGATTCTTTAACAAAAAAGGGTTTGTTGTGATTTCCTATAACTCATTGTGTTTATTCAAGTAGCTTTCTAATCCGTTTTGCAGAGAGGATATTTTTTTAATGGATGATCTACTTTATGTTAACTTATCCTTTCTTCCATATTCCATCTTATAATTCATTTTTCTGATATGCTTTTCAATTGCCTTCTAACTTCAGGGTGTTTGTGTGACTCCATTGCCCAATGGTGTAGCCTATTGATCTGCGGTTTTCTTCCCTCTCCCTTTATTTCTCATATTGTTGATCCACCTATTCAAACCAAAACTTATCTTTTACATTCTGATGGGTGTTGAGCTTACACTTTAGCAGTCAAAGTGTCACTTTCAGTGCTAACATTCTTGGCGTTGTTGTCGGGGTGAAGTTGAAGATATTCCTTGGGTTGTACGAAACATATTACCACCAATTCTTGATGGTGAGAAAGGATTGGTGACAGAAAATACTATATTTTTTCACCATGGAAACTCCACACATTTGAAGAAATTGTTGGTGATTCAAATTAGTTACAGAACTCCACTAAGGAGCGAGCTCAAACAAAAAATGGGAGGAAGACACGGGAAGTCCAAGTATCAAGATGTTAATTTCCTTCAAGTGCTCATATTCTTTTTTATCAGTTCCTTCTTGTCCTTTCCTTCATATGTCAGGAGAATCATCCTTTGCTTCATTTATTCTAATGACCATAAACCCACTTTTGTATATACCTCTTTGAAAGAATAATATCTACATTCTTCTTACATAGTTTATGTTAACCCTAATCATTCATCTGAAACATATGAGAACAATTTTTATATTCAAATCCTTCATGAACATGATCATCCTTGTAACCAGGTGAATGATACAACAGATTCACCACCTCCTCTGATCATAGTACCATTTTCTACCACCACTGCTGGAATTTGCAATCAATCCATTGAACCTCACTTTTAGCCTACTGTTATTTAGTCTAGAAAAAGAGAAAAAATGTTTAAACCTCTCAGGATGCCATCTCACCTTCATCCTTACCCTCTTAATGATCTGAAAATATCATTTACACAACTATGGTTGAGTTATTAAGCATGTGTTTATTAACCAATTAGGAAGATTAAAGAAAAAGAAAGAAGTATAGAATAAATGTGACAGCCATATAAACATGTACAAAACTAAAATGAAGAATAAAACAATAGCAAACCATAACACCAATGTGATAACGGAGTTCAACAATCTCACCTACGTCTTCAGTCCTTGTCTCAATGGTCTTTTCTTATTTATGTTTGAATCTTTACAAGTACATAATGATAGTACCAAAAGGTTAGAAAGATGATATGATCATGTTCTACCAGATCTCATGAACCAATCAAAACTGACGACACCCAAATCGAATGAACGAAGCTCCCAGAAATGGCCCGCAAAGGTGCGCTCCTCAATAGCTTCCCTACATAACAATGGCCTTTGGCTCAACAATATGGAAGCATAAACCTATTCTAAACCTCCTCTTGTCCTCTCCCATGGCCTCAATAAGGCTTGGTTTATATAGATATGAAGTTGGTAACCATCTCCCAACTTCCTCCCAAGATCTGGCTTCAAAAAGAGCCCAATATCCCCCAAAAATGGGCAAAATCCCCCAAATCTGCTGAGAATATCAATAAAAATCATTATTCTAAAGTGAAAAACCCACTTTATCCAAAAATATGGGATAATCCCCTTTGTCCTAGGTGCGCACACTTAAAATAGGGTCATATGTCTTGATGTGGCCAAGCACTAGCCCCCTAGGGGCTGCGCGTTGGACCTTACCCTGAAAACAGTGGTAACCTATCACAATACAATGGGATTGAGTCCCTAACAGAGAACCTAACCATTGGTCACCACCCTTGGTTTCTACGTGGGTTTTCCTGGTCCATAGGACCTGTGCTTACACTATCTCCAGAGTATGAATGCGCCAACACACAAATAACACGAAGGGATGGTTACATGTCGTAGTTTCATGGTAGGTTTCATTGAGGGCTGGGGCTAGGCCCCAACCCTTTCTCTGCGTGATTTACACACAATGTAACTTTATATAGGAGTGGCGCCCCTTTGGTGTTAAGAACCACCGGTACGCGGGCTGGTAGCCCAGCCTATGCAAAACCTTTGGTGCCCCAACCGGTCACGAATTCAAATCTTATAACCAACAATTTTTTCTATAAACCAACGGCCAATGCCTGGGTGCCACATGGTAGCCCATGTCTGGGCCACATGGCACCACCTAATTTTCCAAACTTAGACGCCACGTGTCAAACGTTGAATCGTCCAATTGTCTTCCACCTATACCTTATACCTTGTCAGCATATTGTACCCTATCACCATCTGCCACATGTCGTCATACAGGCCTACCACGTGTCATCGTACAGACCTACCATGTGTCATCGTACATGCCTACCATGTGTCATCGTGTGGACATGCCATGTTTCACCCTTGCAGTGGTGACACATGTCACTTTTCGGTTGGTCCACCTGTACCTGTCCACATCACCGGTCCATATGCCCAGTCACCCTGCCATGTGTCACCTCCAGAAGCTGTCATGTCAACGCTAACTGTGCCTTTCCATATCAGCTGCATGGTCATACAACATGTACAGTCAGCTGCCACGTGGCATTGCACGAATTGTACAGTCATCCTTTTTTGTCTGTTTGGAAAAATGAACAAATTGCCATAACTTGAGCATACGACATCCATTTTGAACCCATTCAAGTTGTGTTGGGTTCGTATCGACGAGGCCTACGCACGTGCCCGTTTTGAATCCATTCCGAGAAATTTTATTTTTAGGCCTTTCTAAGCCCCATCAAGCTCCTGGATCACTTAACTTTGTTGAGTATCTTCCCTGGTTTACTGGAGAGGATCATGTTACAACTGAGAAACATTTGAGATCCTTTGAGAACTTTGTTGATAATTTGGAAATTATGTATGAAGATGTTGTTATCAGATTATTTTCGAAATCTTTGGTTCAGGAGGCTGCTTTATGGTTTAGAGATCTGGAAGTTGGTTCAATTAGTTCATGGACTAATTTTTATTGTGCATTTTTAAAGTATTGGGGTGAGAATAAGTCCCTTGATCAATACATTGCTGATTTTAATGCTTTGAGGAGAGGGGAGGAAGAAGCTCTAGCTGTCTTCAATATAAGGTTTTACAGAGTTTATCATAGCATGCCATTGGAGATCCGACCTTCTGAGGCTCCTGCCATGGTGTACTATTTAATGGCTCAACATTCAAAGCTTTTCCTTCTCCTGAGAGAAAGAAAATATTCATCTTTAAGACACTTGTTTGAGGATGTTGAAGAAGTTGAAAAACATCCAGGCTTGCAAGAGGATTTGAGAGCAGACATACTTTGAAAATCTGCATGCACATGAACAACAACAAGAATGTAAGTGTGAATCAGATTTGGGATAACATTTGATAGTTTCTTCAAATTTTTCAGATTTTTCCATGGATTGGGATGTACATCATGCTTATGTTCATTTAAAAAATCAGTTTGAGCATGCAATAGTGGATTATTGCATAGATAACTATATGTTTTTAATTGATCATAGTCAGAATGATTTAAGTCCCGCTATGCAATTATCATATGATCATGTTTATGAAGAGGAAACTGCCATTATTGATGATCAAGAGTTGCTCGTGAAAGCACAAGGAGGTCATCTCTTTCTCAACAAAAGGGAATTTAAGCAATGGAAATCATCTTTTCTAAATCAACAATTTTGTGACTATGGTTTTGAGGATCAAGTAGCATCCTTGTTGGAGTCATACCTTTCAGATTCTCTGACATTTTCAAATTTCATTATC
This sequence comes from Picea engelmannii, assembly GCA_009831015.1. NCBI lineage: Eukaryota > Viridiplantae > Streptophyta > Pinopsida > Pinales > Pinaceae > Picea > Picea engelmannii. The sequence goes on from ML780623.1 coordinate 1,522,280, forward strand.
TCACCAACACTCGTAGGTGAGCATGATTCTTTGAAGGAGTTTCAATTGTTGCTATCATATTTCTGTTATTCTCTATTGATTTGTGGCAGATATGAGATCATTTCAATCCTAAAGTTATTTGAATGGTTTTTTTGGAATTCTGACTTTACCTAATCAAATTGGAGATTTGGTTAGAGGTAGGGTAGTGTAGGAAATAAGCTCACTTCTCGAGCATTTGTTTTCCTTCAGTTTGCAGCAGGTTTATCATTCAGTTTTCTTAAATAAGTGGCATATTTTGGCAGTGTTTCATAGGTTAGTTGCACAGATGACTCCATAGCCCAATGGATAAGGCAACTAGAACTGCATGTTCTTGGAAGCTCACAGGGAGCATGACATCCCCTGTGGAGCCAGATGTTAACACATAGTATTGTATGGGTCAAAAAAATCACCTTGGTTTTGTTTTTTGAGTCATAATTTTATAGGACATAGGCGTTGATTCTTTAGGTTGTAATCATAAAGTTATATTTGGTTTCAAAATGAATAAGGCTATGTATAGCCTTGGTCTAAGTTTGAGCTATGTTTTTGTTATCATGATAGTAAGAATCCCCATGAGTCATACCTTTGTATTTTATATCATTTCCTTGACATGTCATACATCCATGGTTGTACTCAAAGTATCCCCTTTTTCACTATAAATCAATTCAGGTGTGCAAGATATGTTTGATTTGGTGTTACGAACCGGTGGAAGAAGAGAGTTGTAGGTTGGATAAGTTGCAGGCATCCTGGTACAAATTCAAAATTACCAGCATCAAACTGAGGGTCATCAAGTACTCCATAAGCATCTGTGCCTTGTTTGAAGGTCAATAAAGGGTTTGGCTACTTGATTTTCCTTTGGCGTCGTGAACTGGCACAGGTGCTGCGAACTGAGATATGCGTTGCGAAATTCGTTGCGAACTCATTTCCTGTAGCAGTTGCTTTTACAGATTTGATCATAAATCCAAAACGGTGATGTGGGTTTCTTTGAAATTTTTTGTGGAGGAAGATGATATCCTGGTTGACGTGTTGACCAAATTTTATCCTAACCTAGGTTGGAATATGAGAAAGACAATTAAAACACCAGTGCACTACGAAATGTGTTGCAAACTCTTTGTTTTGCATAGTTGTTGGATATTTTCCTTGTTGGGAGGTTGCCACCTGTCAAGGAGGGTTTGAACAACTTCTCAGAGATCAGTTAGATTCTAAGGGACACCTGTACCTAAGTTTTAGCTCCATTAAATATCTCATGCAATGATTTGGAAACAATTTATTAATGACTTCCAACAATTTCCTGAAAATTAGCAATTTGTTGGATTTTTGTCTCGTTGACTATTGCCACCTATATCCAAGGCCTAGAATCCAATGGAAGAGATGGGATTCGGCCTCCTAAGGATATTTTTATTATATTTTCTATTTAATGAATAAGTGAGCTCTTGGAAAAGGGTTGGATTCATGAGCCAAGAGAGACTAGAGAGAGTAGGAGGAGACAATTTCCCTGTGTGTGTTTATTTGTAAGCCTGAGGGAATTTTTATCATGAAAATATTCTTGACATTGAAGATTCATGAGATTTTTCATATCAGATTGTGTTATCTTTGTTATTCATCTTCATTTCTATCTTGATTGAATGAATTGTAGCTTTTGAGGATCAATGGTTGTATTTGATTTATAGATTCTTGAGCAGCAAAGGGTTTGTTGTGATTTCCTATAACTCAATGTGTTTATTCAAGTATATTTCTAATCCATTTTGTAGAGAGTATCTTTGTTTAATGGATGATCTACTTTATGTTAACTTATCCTTTCTTCCATATGCCATCTTATAATCCATTTTTTTTATATGCTTTTCAATTGCCTTCTAACTTTAGGGTGTTTGTGTGACTCCATTGCCCAATGGTGTAGCATACTGATCTGCAGTTTGTTTCCCTCTCCCTTTTGTTTCTCATCTTGATGATCCACCTATTCAAACCAAAACTTATCTTTTACATTCTGATGGGTGTTGAGCTTACACTTTAGCAGTCAAAGTGTGACTTTCAGTACTAACACATATATGGAGAGGTTGGTATTAGGGATGGAATTTGACAATCAATTGTTTGTCATGGGGAAATTTACTCATCAAATACAGTTAGAAATTCTCCATAACTCTCATCATTATTTGTTAAAAATGTTAGAATGGATAATACAATTATCAAAACCATCAAATTTGACAAATTGTTTCATATACAAATTCCAATCCTAGTTAGTATCCATATGAATAAGTGTCCTAAGTGTAATACTTACTTCTCACTATTATTTTCATATATATGGAGAGAAAAATATTTATGTTTTAACATAGGTTTTAAAAATATTTAATGATATATAAATAATTTTGGAAAAATCAACGAAAATAATTATAATGAGTTTATGTTTGATTATGCAATTATCGTTTTTTAATGTTTTAACAAAAACAAAATATATAATTCGGATTCTTTAATTTTATGAGATATAAAATAAATTACAATATGAAAGTTATATAATAAAATATAAATATTTACTTTCAAAAATTATATGAAAAAACTAGTGTTTGATGAAACATGCTTTTTGTACTCTTATATTATGAAAATTACAATACATATTATAAAGTTGTACAAGTTTATTCTAAAATTATAATATATTATGATCTTTTATAGCCTTTTACAAAATATTTATGTTTCTCTCCTTCACATATCTCCTCATACAATGGAATAACGAGCAACTTGTGAAAACATAACATTTTTTTTCCTTTATGCTAGATTTTTTATAAATAGAATTAAGGTTAGGGTTGAGGTTTTTCAATCATCTTGGAACCTCCGTGATGCTTCTAAAAATATCTAGTGGGTTTTTATGTTTTTAACTCTTCATATCTTAATTATGTTGTGTTGACATGGTCTCTACTTAATATAAAAGGAATATTTGGACCATTATTTAATTAGAGTCAAATTTTCATATACAATTTTTTATTTAGGTGTGTGATAACTTATTGGATAGATCTCAATGAAAGCAACAATTTATACATCCAAAGAAATGTGACAACCATATAAACATGTACAGAACTAAAATGAAGCATAAAACAACAACAAACCATAACACCAATGTGATAACGAAGTTCAACAATCTCGCCTACGTCTTCGGTCCTTGTCTCAATGGCCTTTTCTTATTTATGTTCGAAGATTTACAAGTACATCATGATAGTGCCAAAAGGTTACAAAAATGATCTGATTATGTTCTACCAGATCTCATGAACCAATCAAAACTGACGGCACCCAAATCGAATGAACAAAGCTCCCAGAAATGGCCCGCAAAGGTTTGCTCCTCAATAGCTTCCCTGGGTAACAATGGCCTTTGGCTCAACAATATGGAAGCATAAATCTATTATAAACCTCCTCTTGTCCTCTCCCATGGCCTCAAGAAGGCTTGGTGTATATAGATCTGAAGTTGGTAACCATCTCCCAACTTCCTCCCAAGATCTGGCCTCAAAAAGGGCCCAATATCCCTCCAAAATGGGCAAAATCCCCCAAATATGCTGAGAATATCAATAAAAATCATTATTCTAATGTGAAAAACCCACTTTATCCAAAATTATGGGCTAAGCCCCTCTTTCCTGGGCGCGCGCACTTAAAACAGGGTCATATGGATTGATGTGGCCAAGCGCCAACCCCCTAGGGGTTGCGCGCTGGCCCTTACCCTGAAAACCCTGTTCACCTATCATAATACAATGGGACTGAGTCCCTAACAGAGCACCTAACTGTTGGCCACCACCCTTGGTTTCTGCATGGGTGTTCCTGGTCCATAGGACCCGCGCTTACACTATCTCTAGAGTATGATAGCCCCAACACACAAATAACACGGAGGGATGGTTACATGTCGTAGTTGAATGGTAGGTTTCATTGAGGGTTGGGGCTAGGCCCCAACCCTTTCTCTACGCGCTTTACACACAATGTAACTTTATATAGGAGTGGCAACCCTTTGGTGTTAAGAACCATTGGTAGGCGGGCTGGTAGCCCGACCTACGCAAAACCTTTGGCGCCCCAACCGGTCACGGATTCAAATTCCATAACCAACAATTTTTGCAATAAACCAACAACCAATGCCTGGGTGCCACATGGTAGCCCATGTCTGGGCCACGTGGCACCACCTCATTTTCCAAACTCAGACGCCACGTGTCAAACGTCGAATCGTCCAGTTGTCTGCCACCTGTACCTACCATGTTAGCATACCGTACCCTATCACCATCTGCCACATGTCACCATATAGGCCTACCATGTGTCGCTGTATAGGCCTTCCACATGTCACCATATGGGCGTGCCACGTGTCACCCTTGCAGTGGTGACACATGTCACTTTCTGGTTGGTCCACCTATACCTGTCCATATGCCCAGTCACCCTGCCACGTGTCACCTCCAGAAGATTCCACGTCAGTGTTGACTGTACCTTGCCATGTCAGTTGTACGGTCGTACAACATGTACAGTTAGCTTCCATGTGGCATTGTATGAACTGTACAGTCATCTTTTTTTGTTTGTTTGGAAAAATGAACAGATCGTCATAACTTAAGCATATGACATTCGTTTTGAACTCATTCAAGTTGTGTTGGGTTCGTATCAACGAGGCCTACGCACATGTCCGTTTTGAAGCCATTCTGAGAACTTTTATTTTTAGGCCTTTCTAAGCCCCATCAAGCTCCTGGATCACTTAACTTTGTTGAGTATCTTCCCTGGTTTACTGGAGAGGATCATGTTACAACTGAGAAACATTTGAGATCCTATGAGAACTTTGTTGATAATATGGAAATTATGTATGAAGATGTTGTTATTAGATTATTTTTGAAATCTTTGGTTCAGGAGGCTGCTTTATGGTTTAGAGATCTGGAAGTTGGTTCAATTAGTTCATGGACTGATTTTAATTGTGCATTTTTAAAGTATTGGGGTGAGAATAAGTCCCTTGATCAGTACCTTGCTGATTTTAATGCTTTGAGGAGAGGGGAGGAAGAAGCTCTAGCTGTCTTCAATATAAGGTTTTACAGAGTTTATCATAGCATGCCATTGGAGATCCGACCTTCTGAGGCTGTTGCCATTGCATACTATTTAATGGCTCAACATTCAGAGCTTTTCCTTCTCCTGAGAGAAAGAAAATATTCATCTTTAAGACACTTGTTTGAGGATGTTGAAGAAGTTGAAAAAAACATCCAGGCTTGCAAGAGGATTCGAGAGCAGACATACTTTGAAAATCTGCATGCACATGAACAACAACAAGAATGTAAGTGTGAATCAGATTTGGGACAACATTTGACAGTTTCTTCAAATTTTTCAGATTTTTCAATGGATTGGGATGTGCATCGTTCTTATGTTCATTTACAAAATCAGTTTGAGCATGCAATAGTGGATTATTGCATAGATAACGATATGTTTTTAGTTGATCATAGTCAGAATGATTTAAGTCCCGCTATGAAATTATCATATGATCATGTTTATGAAGAGGAAACTGCCATTATTGATGATCAAGAGCTGCTCGTGAAAGCACAAGGAGGTCATCTCTTTCTCAACAAAAGGGAATTTAAGCAATGGAAATCATCTTTTCTCAATCAACAATTTTGTGACTATGGTTTTGAGGATCGAGTAGCATCCTTATTGGAGTCATACCTTTCAGATTCTCTGACATTTTTCATATTTTATTATCTCACCAACACTCATAGGTGAGCATGATTCTCTGAAGGAGTTTCAATCATTGCTATCATATTTCTATTATTCTATATTGATTAGTGGCAGAGATGAGATCATTTCAATCCTAAAGTTATTTGAATGGTTGTTTTGGAATTCTGACTTTACCTGATCAAATTGGAGATTTGGTTAAAGGTAGGGTAGTGTAGGAAATAAGCTCAGTTCTCGAGCATTTGCTTTCCTTCAGTTTGCAGCAGGTTTATCATTCACTTTGCTTAAATAAGTGGCATATTTTGGCAGTGTTTCATAGGTTAGTTGCACAGATGACTCCATAGCCCAATGGATAAGGCAACTGGAACTGCATGTTCTTGGCAGTTCACAGGGAGCATGCCATCCCCTGTGGAGCCAGATGTTAACACATAGTATTGTATGGATCAAAAAAATCACCTTGGTTTTGTTTTTTGAGTCATAAGTTTATAGGACATAGGCATTGATTCTTTAGGTTGTAATCATAAAGTTATATTTGGTTTCAAAATGAATAAGGCTATGTATAGCCTTGGTCTAAGTTTGAGCTATGTGATTGTTATCATGATAGGTAAGAAGCCCCATGAGTCATACCTTTGTTTTTTTATATCATTTCCTTGACATGTCAAACATCCATGGTTGTACTCAAAGTATCCCCTTTTTCACTATAAATCAATTCAAGTTTGCAAGCTATGTTTGATTTGGCATTGCGAACTGGTGGAAGAAGAGGGTTGTAGGTTGGATAAGTTGCAGGCATCCTGGTGCAAAATCAAAATTACCAGCATCAAACTCAGGGTCATCAAGTACTCCATAAGCATTTGTGCCTTGTTTTAAGTTCAATAAAGGGTTTGTCTACTTGATTTTCCTTTGGCACCGTGAATTGGCATAGGTGCTGCGAATTGAGATAGGTGTTGCAAAATTCGTTGCGAACTCATTTCCTGTAGCAGTTTCTTTTACAGATTTGATCATAAATCCAAAACGGTGATGTGGGTTTCTCTGAAATTTGTTGTGGAGGAAGATGATATCCTTGTTGACGTGCTGACCAAATTTTATCCTGACCCAGGTTGGAATTTGAGAGAAACAATTAAAACACCAGTGCCCTGCGAAATGTGCTACAAACTCTTTGTTTTGCATAGTTGTTGGATATTTTCCTTGTTGGGAGGTTGCCACATGTCAAGGAGGGTTCGAACAACTTCTCATAGATCAGTTAGATTCTAAGGGACACATGCACCTAAGTTTTAGCTCCATTAAATACCTCATGCAATGATTTGGAAACAATTTATTAATGACTTCCAACAATTTCCTGAAAATTAGCAATTTGTTGGATTTTTGTCTCTTTGACTATTGCCACCTATATCCAAGGCCTAGAATCCAATGAAAGAGATGGGATTCGACCTCCTAAGGATATTTTTATTCTATTTTCTATTTAATGAATGAGTGAGCTCTTGGAGAAGAGTTGGATTCATGAGCCAAGAGAGGCTAGAGAGAGTAGGAGTAGACAGTTTCCCTGTGTGTGTTCATTTGTAAGCCCGAGGGAATTTTTATCATGAAAATATTCTTGACATTGAAGATTCATGAGATTTGTCATATCAGATTGTGTTATCTTTGTTATTCATCTTCATTTCTATCTTGCTTGAATGAATTGTAGCTTTTGAGGATCAATGGTTATATTTGATTTATAGATTCTTAAGCAGCAAAGGGTTTGTTGTGATTTCCTATAACTCATTATGTTTATTCAAGTATCTTTCTAATCCATTTTGCAGAGAGTATTAGGCTTGTTTAATGGATGATCTACTTTATGTTAACTTATCCTTTCTTCCATATGTCATCTTATAATCCATTTTTTTGATATGCTTTTCAAGTGCCTTCTAACTTTAGGGTGTTTGTGTGACTCCATTGCCCAATGGTGTAGCCTACTAATCTGCAGTTTGTTTCCCTCTCCCTTTCTTTCTCATCTTGATGATCCACCTATTCAAACCAAAACTTATCTTTTACATTCTGATGGGTGTTGAGCTTATACTTTAGCAGTCAAAGTGTGACTTTCAGTTCTAACACATATATGGAGAGGTTGGTATTAGGGATGGAATTTGACAATCAATTGTTTGTCATGGGGAAATTTGTTCATCAAATACAGTTAGAAATTCTCCATAACTCTCATCATTCTTTGTTAAAACGGTTAGAATGGATAATACAATTATCAAAACCATCAAATTTGACAAATTGTTTCATATACAAATTCCAATCCTAGTTGGTATCCATATGAATAAGTGTCCTAAGTGTAATACTTACTTCTCACTATTATTTTCATATATATGGAGAGAAAAATATTTATGTTTTAACATAGGTTTTAAAAATATTTAATGATCTATAAATAGTTTTGGAAAAATCAACGAAAATAATTATAATGAGTTTATGTTTGATTATGTAACTATCGTTTTTTAATGTTTTAACAAAAACAAAATATATAATTCGGATTCTTTAATTTTATGAAATATAAAATAAATTATAATATAAAGTTATATAATAAAATATAAATATTTACTTTCAAAAATTATATGAAAAAACTATGTTTGATGAAACATTTGTACTTTTATATTATAATATTACAATACATATTATAAAGTTGTACAAGTTTATTCTAAAATTATAATATATTATGATCTTTTAAAGCTTTTTACAATATACTTATGTCTCTCTTCTTTATTAATATATCCTTCACCTATCTCCTCATACAATGGAATAACGAGCAACTTGTGAAAACATAACATTTTTTTTCCTTTATGCTATATTTTTTATATATAGAATTAATATATCCTTCACCTATCTCCTCATACAATGGAATAACGAGCAACTTGTGAAAACATAACATTTTTTTTCCTTTATGCTATATTTTTTATAAATAGAATTAAGGTTAGGGTTGAGGTTTTTCAATCATCTTGGAACCTCGGTGATGCTTCTAAAAATATCTAGTGGGTTTCTATGTTTTTAACTCTTCATGTCTTAATTATGTTGCGTTGACATGGTCTCTACTTGAATATAAAAGGAATATTTGGACCATTACTTGGATAGAGTCAAATTCTCATGTACAATTTTTGATTTAGGTGTGTGATAACTTATTGGATAGATATCAATGAAAACAACAATTTCTATATTTGATGAGGTCATCTTACAATGTTTCTCTTTTATCTCAAAGCCCAAAAAGAATGGTGTTTAGGATTCCAAAAAGGTGTTGAAATTGATGAATCCATTTAGGGATCCAAAAATGTGTTGAAAGTTGATGATCCCATTTTTGACAAAATCTACATTATTTCTAAAATGTCTCAATAACAATAATAATTTGTTTTTAAGGTCACAACCAAACCAAATACTAAATTAATATATGAGACCCCCCTTTGTGAGAGAAGAAACCTTTACAAACAACAATTTGACTACTTAATTTATAAATATATACATACTTAATTTCACTGCTTAATTTATAAATATATACTTATTATAGATTTAAAGCTGTATGTATATTAATTATTTAAAAATGATTTTTTTAACTAATAATTGATTTTCAATACTTTCCTGATCAAAGATATTCAATGATAAAAGTTCATTAATTTATTTGTGGATAAAGAAAAACAACTGCCTATAAATATTAATTCTATTTATAAATATATACTTATTATAGATTTAAAGTTGTATGTATATTAATTATTTAAAAATGACTTTTTTAACCAGTAAGTAACTGATTTTCAATACTCTCCTTATCAAAGATATTCAATGATAAAAGTTGATTAATTTATTTTTGGATAAAGAAAAACAACCGCCTATAAATATTAATTCTATTTATAAATAATTTAGATTAAACCATCTATATATGAGATGTGATATGACTTCTAGTAAGAGTGTTCTGGTAGTAATATCCATCTTAAGGAAGGAAGTGGGGGATTTGTTGTATTGCATGATATTTAAGTTATATTAACTTAGATTGATTGCGATAGAAACAATTTGACATATATTATTTATTGTAAATAATAATATATCAATATAAGTGATAATTCAAAATTGAAAGTGTAAAAGTAATTTAAAAGAATGTGGGAGAATTATCTAGCATTGTATAATTAACTAAGAATCTAATAGGAGGCACACATTAAGCATAAAAATTAACATATAATAATCAAGAAACAAAGATTGAGAAACAAATAATTAGACCACTAAGTGTAAATAAAAAACACCAAATGTTGCTTGGATGTTGTTGGTTATAAATAGTGAGTTATAATACAAAGATGTGAAGTTTGGGGTTGTAGTATTTCTTGTGAATCCTGGAGGAGCAAATACACAATAATTTTATAACGTATAATCTCAAAATTAAAGGAAATACGCTCGAAATACGCCCTATCCCATCCTCCTCATAGAAACAATCCTCTCCCCCAATGAGAGAATGGCTATGACTAGATACCTAATGTATAAGAACAACTTAAACAACATGGAAGACAAGAGGCTACCTAAAATTGCTTCAAAATCAAGTCATAACCACCATTGACTCAAGCGAGGATGGCATAAAGACATCATGGAAGAAACCATTTTGCAGACATTTTGCAGAGTAAAGATACTATTAAAAAAAATGTCAAATCAAAATTTAAGGAAAAAATGTGGTGTGATAAAGAGTTAGAGGATTTTTTTTTTTAAGGTATTATAAAGATGTAATCAACCCTAATCTAGAAGATCAAAATTATCTATCTGTTTTGCCAAGTGTAAAGAAAAAAAAAACATTGCTAAGATAAGAACAAATAACAAATTCTCACGAGCTCCATAGTGAAACTGGGTGTTGGTCAATTCCTAAAATGCCATGGGATGAAAGAGTGTGTCACCTTTGTGACACTAAGAAGGTTGAAGATGAAAAGCACTTTCTCTTAGATTGTCTAGTCTATACCCATATTAGATATTCTTTTCAAAATATTGATCATACTACCAACCTTCCTAACCTCTTAACTCAACAAAAGTATGGTGATCTTGGAAAGCTTCTCTTAATGCTTTTCGAGCACAAAAACAAAATTCTAAAGAATCACAAGTAATCACTTACCCTCTTAAGGTCCGATAGACCAATTAGGTCTTAGTGGACGTTAATCATCATCATCATCATCATCATCATCAATATTGAGGACGACTATGAAAATTTAATATGCAAATGGTTCAATCTAAAAAGATAACTAACCAGCAAGACACAAGACACAATTGTTGCAATCGATGTGTGTGGATCCAAAATGAACAACTTCATACACAGTGAATAAGGGAAATTACCCCCTCTATTTTAAGAATTAAGTATGCGAGGGCATGTATCGAATTAGTCCAATTTGATTAGTGAGATGAATCCTAGATTAACATTGTCCATTATAATCATGTAATTAGTTGAAACTCAATTATGATGTGTTGATAAGATTAATTGATAATTTGTTGTCCAAGTGACATGGTAAATCACCAATTGATCTATCTACTAAACTGACACCATATAGATCAAATGAAGATTAAGCAATAATCACACTGGAAGGACCAAACATAATAAGGAACATGAATGAATGACACTCAACAATAATCACACTGGAAGGACCAAACATAATAAGGAACATGAATGAATGACACTCAACGTTAAAGTTTAGGTGCACTACTATTCTGGCATGCAAAAAGAAAAAGAAAAAAAATGAACTAGAAACATATTAATGCACATATCAAGATGAGTTTGCAAGAAGTAAATTCCCTTCACTAAATCATACTCAAGTGCATATTCATATATATAAATGGTAAACAACTCTAGTTTGCAAGAGAATGAAATTTCCATCCTATTGCTTTAGGGTATAGGATATAGTAATGTAGGCTATCAACCCCATTGTAAGGATGGGATGACATAGTAATCATAGAACATTTTAATAATGAGATGAGGATAAATATTAGATGTAGGTTATCAACCATTTAAGGATGGAATGGCATAATAATCATAGAACATTGTGAGGATGGGATGACATAATAATTTAATAATGAGACAAGGATAAATATTTTTTTTAGTGTGAATGATAGTTTGAACTAATAATGAGATTTGGATAAATATTTTTTTAGTGCGATTGATAGTTTGAACATATTTGCATAGAAGTTAAGCGAATAGATCAAATTGCAGATTAATTACTAAGTCATTATGTTACTAGTCATGTAAAAATAAGTCACAGGTTAAAGGTTCTACCAAATGATGATTTTTTTCAGGGATATTTGTCAGAAATTTGATTAGAAATTGTTGTTTCTGGGGATATTTGTTTGAAATCCAGCTAGAAATTGTTGGATTCATAGATTTAAGTGATTATTTATGTATAATCGGAATGCCCCTGAAGTTGAATCCATTTCTACATTCAGAAATAAATTCTGCATTTGGTATCTGCAGAATGTATTTATAATAATGTTTTTCCAACATAACAACATAATAACAGTTTTGAAATAGATCTGAATAGAGGATTCTTCATGCTGGCGCAGCAGGTGATGCACAGATAATGATATGGTGGAGCAAGTGTTGATGAGGAATGGAGATAGACAAAATATTGGTGCCGGGGATAGTAATGTTTTGGGTTCTGTCAAAAACCATACATTTTACAACAACAACGATAGCAGCGAAAATGGCAGAGACTGGGAGAAATTGTTGCAGGGGCTATTAATACATTGAATCCTGACACCATATCAACAGATTGGTCCAGAAACGAATGCAGGAAGGTGGTTTCTGGGGGAGTGTGCTCAAGAATTTGATACAGCTGTAGAAGTCAGTTCCCAATAATCTTATTCACAATGTCAGAAAGCATTTTGATAGTGTTGGTTTAATGTTTTAATTTTTTTTGAAATTTAAATATAAATATAGATGAAATTGTAATTTTTTATAATTTAAATTACATTAAATTTCTGAATACATAAATGAATACAATAATTTTTTGACTAAGCAAAAACCAAAACATAATTTTTTGACTAAGCAAAAACCAAAACATAGATGGGCTCTGATATTTCTTTGTGACTTTGAAATTATAGTATCAAATTGTCAACAAATATGGTAGACATATAATTAACAGGGACAGATGCTTAAACGGAGCTAGGGGCATTGTACCCGTTCAGGGTTATTTTGGCCTTTTCATTTTATATTGATTATGGTTATCTTGGAGTTTAAATTTATATTGTTGTAATAGAGAATTGGAGTTGTTTAAACTTTTTACTGTTTGGTATTTTTCATACAATTTAGTGATATAAATTTATTTTTGTTGTTCAAATTGTATTTGTAAATGTATAAATAGATTCAACATCTCAAAAAACAAACTGTAGAGCATTTTTATTACATAAATTTAATCACTCAAATATATTGTTCCTACAATTTCTCACCAGATTTTGGGCCTTTTCATTACACAAACTCAGTCACTCAAACAAAATATACAGTTCCAACAATTTCTCACCAAATTTAAGATAAAATTAACTAAAAAACCTATAAAAAAAAAAAAAAAACTTAAAATGTTTATACAATGCTATTAAGAGTTTTGATGATTTACATGTTATTTTCAACATTTGTTTTTATCTATTTCAACCTGTGCTAAGCGGGATTTGGCTTTTCCAATTCCAATAATACTTTGTAGAAGTTAAAAGGTTGGTTAGGTAGCTTACTCTTTTATCTAAATTGTTATTTCAGACCCCATCATGTTCATGTTTTACATTTGTATTTTGACTAACTACAAATTTTGTTTATTTAGTTTTATTAATAATTTGTGTGTAATCTATTGTAAAGTGTATACATTTTTGCATAATTTTATTTAGTTATGATATTTGTATTGTAGTAATGAGTATATTTGTATTGTAGTAATGAGTATATATAGAATATTGGTATTGAAAAAAGTGAGGTGCATTTTTGTAATAAGAAAAAATAAATGTATTTTATAATTTATTTTGAATAAGATGTATAATTTAATATTAATAAATTAAAATGAAAGAAAAGTTAAAATTTTAATGTAAAATAAAAAAATTAATTATAATAAAAAAAAATAACATATATTCAATTTAAATTTAAAATCTGTATTTTGATTTCTCTTTGATCTATGTGTTTAATAAATCTAAATCAAAATGTATCTACCTTGAAATAAATACAATCACTTAAACAATCTTCACAAATTACATGTTATAAAAATAGTAATCAAAATAGACATATTTCATATGACAAATTTACTACTTAGACTTATGAACCATATATACACATTAAAGAATATTATATGAATAAAATTGAAAAACTATTCCACACAATTAAAAAAAAGTTGAGAGCTTAAGAAACATAAGTTATGTTGTCAAAAGGGAATTAAGCTTGCTATTAGATGGCAAGTCAAAATCCTTGGGACATGGCCCCATCTATTTTGTGTGTGTTTATGGTTTATAATTCATCATTTTGTTGTTCATGTTTATGGGGTTTTTTTAGCTTAAGCAATCACCATTTTATTGTTGTGGGATGGGGTAGGGTAAATTAGGGTGAATTTATCTTCATTCTTTAATATCCTAGCCAACAATAGTGGTGAGAAATGTCTTTACAACATTGAGATTAATGACATTGTACTAAAGAGGTTAAGGAGTTAGCAAAGGGTTCCTTGTTCATGGTGCAAGTGTATCCCCTAAAACTCTGTTATCTAAACAAAATGTGCCATGTCTAAACTTGGATAATAATCTACAAATAAATCACCCTTAGGAGTTTCAAGTGGTTCTCTACTCTTTCTTTATTTTTTTGTAAATTTTAGATTGAGAGATCAAATTGTCAACAAATGGGATATAATTAGCAAGAAGAAAAAATGACAAAGTTAGGTGCATTCTACAACCTAAAGTAATTTTGGAGCCCTTTTCCTATCATTTTATGCTAATTATGATTATTTTGGAGTTTAAATATAGTAATTAAGATTCTGTATTTTTGTAATGGAGAATTTGTTCACTAAGATTCCATAATGACAGACAAGGGTTTTTTAATTATTCTAATGCTATTTTTAGGGCCCAATTTTATCAATCAATGTGTTTTAAGTGGGATTTGGCTCTCCCAAATTCATTAATGTTTTGTAAAGGTTAAAAGTTGGTTCATTATCCTACTCAATTATGTAATCGTTGTTTTAGACTCCATTATGCTCATGGTGTACATTGACTAGCAACAAAAACTATTTAGTCGCATTAATAACTTGTCTCTAATTTATTGTCTAGTGCATACACGTGTTTATTTCAACGTTGTCTAAACATTCAACTTTTTGAACTTTTTCATCAGAGTAAAAAACTCCAAAAAGTGGAACCTTTAACAACCCATTTTGGATGAGATGTGAACTTAATGTTAATAAACTAAAATGAAAGAAAAGTTGAAGTCCATTGAGTAAAAGTTAAAAAAAAAATGACCATAAAAATAAATAAATAAAAATGAGTGTAAAACCATCTTAACTTACATAAGGGAAATTTTTAGGATCTAAATTTCTCCATTGGGATAATTTTCCATTTTTTCCCAAACAAATTCACTAATTTCCATTTTTTTCCAAAAACGATTTGCCCAATTCTATAGATATAATTATTTTACTTAAAACATTGTCGAGAAATTGAAGTACTATATAAAATCCTTATAAAGTTAGCCTGATGGGTTAGCTCAAGTGGATGAATGATGTGGTTATAATGCAAGAAGTCTCGGGGTGAAGTTCCTAACCAACTATATTTTTGAAATTATTGTGCCTCACTCGATGTTGCCTCACTCGATGTCCCCAGTTTAACCCAGGGGTGGCCAATTGTCACAATCCTTGAGGCATGGCCCCATCTATCTTGTGTCGGTTTAAGGTTCGTGATAATGTGCTCCCATCCATAATTTACTTACTTATGCTCACGAGCTTATTAACTTCAAAATTGACTAAAACCAATCAAGGTACTTGTCATTTTGTTGTTGCAATGGGGCAGGGAAACTAGGGTGCCATTTTCTTCTTTCTCTAACTAAAAAAACCTCTAACTACTCAAAAAACATGATGGGGAATGCCTTCAAAGCTTCGAGATTAATTGGAATCTAATAAAAGGGTCAAGGAGTTAGCAAAGGGTTCCTTGCTAATAGTATAGGTAGATTAATTAGAATCTAGTAAAAGGTAGCAAAAGGTTCCTGGTTCATGGTATATGTTTGTAAAATTTTGAAGCATGATTTTTAAAGTTTTTCGTAAAAATATTTATTATTCTTTTGTTTATGCTTTTAAAATATAAATCATAAGAATGTTCATATTAAAAAAAAATATCTGTAAAATTTTAATATTTTCATATCTAACAATTTTAATAAGAAAAAACTTTCAAAAAAATTGTTTAATAAAATTTTAAATGTAAAATAATTGCTTTTAAATATGAAAGTGAGATGAGGTTTGATGACATTCCATTAGAATCATATAATTACCACATTTTTTAACACATATTCATGGACAATATTGTTTATCGACATCTTTGACAAACATTCATGAAACATATTCTTTATCACATTCATGAAACATATTCTTTATCAATTAGAATCTTTAAAATATGACAGTGAAATGGATTGCAACAATAAAATATATTGTTTATCAATTAGAATTCTTAAAATATGTTAGCTAAAAAGGATTGCAAGAATTGTCAATTTGTTGCGTCCAAATATTGTTATCAGAATCCTCTCTACACTATGTGATACATATGGGTCATCCATATGGTTCATAACCCTTTCTATAATATATAGACCTTGCTTGGTTAGTGTAGTGGGGCCCTTTGCATCCCACTTCTGGGAAAGCCATGATCATTTTCTAATGGGGCAATTAATGATAAACAAACATATAAGAGAGGGTAGAGGATCTTAGCCTTATGACTTTTTTTTTTTGAGGAATAGATGATTTAATTTTCAAAGTTTTTGGAGTGGTTGACATCTATTTAAAAAAGGTACTTCTCAATTTTAGTATTGAAATTGTACAAAAATATTTAATGTACAATTTGAGTGGGTCTAATGGTTAAGAACATGTGTTTTTTCTTAGGATCAAAGGTCATAGATTGAAATATGTATGGGGGTAGGGTGTTATGATTCAATGCCTTGAGAATGATAAAAAGTCAATGAATACAATCCACTTCAAGGGGGAAACCTCTTTTACAATATATCCAATTCAGAAGACAAGATAAGATGATTATACAAATGATTCTCCTTTATTATAAATAGGAGATAAAGTGAGGATGATCTAACCTATCACTAAGCTACCCTAATCAGAACTAATAATAAATGAGTGTCATGGCCTTAACATAGGGCCTTAGGGGCCTTAACATAGCCTCTCCTCTTAAAAAAGCTTTTCCCTCAAAGCTTGTAAATGAGGGTGTTTCTTCATGAACTATTCATTTTCCCATGTAGCTTCTTCTGGCGGCATATTCTTTCACTTGATTAGGTACTCCATAATGGTTCTATTTCGCATAGATATATAATGCCTCAATTTATAAATTTTTGTAGTTCGGAATCAACTTCCCTTATTCATCTAATTTTGTAAGTTATTTCTACATTGGCATAGTTTGTCCTAAAAACAAATTCAGGCAAAATACATGAAAAACCTTATGAATGAGAGAAGAATTCAAATCTAACTCATGCGCCACTAGTCCAATCTTGTGAATAATCTTGTAGGGTCCATATAATTTTGGAGCTAATTTCTGATTCTTCTTATGTTTGAGAGTAGATTATTTATAAAGTTGTAGTCTCAAAAATACCCAGTCACCCTCCTCAAATTGTCTTTCACTTCGATGTTGATATGCTTGTTTCTTCATCCTGTTTTGTGTCATTTGAAGGTTTTCCTTAAGAATTGTCAAAGTTTCTTTAGTCTTTTCCATATGTGACTCTAATGCCTCCACTTTGGAATTGTCCTACAAAAAGTATGAGATACTAGGTGTTGGATATCCATAAAGGTATTCAAATGGGGACATCTTAGTAGATGTGTGATAGGTGGTATTGTACCACCATTCTTCTAGAGGAAGCCACTTCATCCATTGAGATTGTTTGTTTGAATAATAACAACATAGATAACCCTCTAAACATTTTCTAACTATTTATTTCTGACCATATGCTTGTGAATGATATGTTGAGCTCATAACTAGTGTTGTTCTACTCATCTTCCATAATTCTTTCCAAACATTTCCTCTGAATTTTGGATCTCTACCACTTACTATTACTTTAGGAAATCCATGAAGTCTATGAATTTCCTTCATGAACACTTCAGCTACTTGAATTGCCATATATGTACTTTGAATTCCAAAAATTTAATGTGCATATTTTTTGAGTATATCCAAGACCACAAAAATGGCATCCTTACCTTCTAATTTCAATAAACCTGTAATGAAATCCGTTGATATATCTTCCCACCTTTGATTAGGCATATGTAAAGGCTGAAGTAACCTTGGAGTTTTTATTGTTTCTTCTTTATTTCTTTGGAAAACTTGATATTTTCTTACAAATTGTTGAATGTCTTTCTTTATTCCTTCCCAAAAGAAATATGTTTTGATCTTTTGATATGTTTTAAGGAACTCCGAATGTCCTATCATCAGAGAGTCATGTGACTCCCTTAATATTTGTTGCTTCAACTTTTATTGAGGGAATAAAAATATTCTCCCCTTGTACCAAAGAATATCTCTCTTCCACTCCCAATGTTCCATAGAGTTCATCCCTTCCTTTATACATGGTATTTTTTGTCTCGTACTATTTTCATTTTTTCATTCATGGCAAGCTTCTTCCAACCACACATGAATGGAAGATGAAATGGAATATAAATTTGAGGATTCTTCTTCCCTTTTTTTAGATGATTTCAAAATCAAACCCTTGCATTTTTTCTACCCATTTTTGCTATTCTTCTGATGACAATATTTGCTCCAAAAAGTACTTTAGGTTATCATGGTTTGTCTTAACTTTAAAATTCCTCCCAATGAGATATTTTCACCACTTTTTTATTGCATGTAAAATTGCTGCCATTTCTTTTTCATATGTAGATTTCACCAAGTATTTTCCCTTTAATTGTTTATTTTCAAAAGCCAATGGTCTCCCTTCTTGTGTCAATATTGTTCCAATTCATTGTCCAGATGCATCACATTCGAATATGAATGCTTTACCAAAATCATGTGTTGTCAATATTGGTGTAGAATACATGACATGTTTTAAAAGTGAGAATTCCAAGGTAGCCTCTTCATTCCATACAAATGATTTTTTCTTCAAGAGAGATGTGAGTGGGCCTGCAATGTGTGCATAATTCTTAACAAATTTTCGATAATATCCTGTAAGACCCAAAAATCATCTAAGACTCTTGGTATTCTTAGGAATAAGTGATCTAGATTTTATGAGAAGAACGAAATGAATATAGATTATTAACAGGTGCTTAACACAAAATAACAGAGATACAGTAAAACTGGTTTTCTATTCAATAAAGAAATAAGATGGAAACTGCAAAATGCAGCGGAAACAAGCTTGTTGGAATGGTGGCGACTTATCTCTAAGACGAGATGTGACAGTTGCGCTCATTCGCAAGAAGATGATTACAATGAGGCTTTGAAGACATTTTTACAATAAACAAGAATGCCAAAAATCCCTAGACATCCAAAAACCTAACCCTAGGAGATGAAGTGCCAAAAGTCATGTGGGCCCCATTTGGGTAAGTCAATACATCAACTTCCCTGGGTCATAACTTTTGCATACGATCTTTGTTTTAGGCGTATGATAACCCATTGGAAAGATCTATCCAAGGAATACAACAGTTGCACAAAATTTCATGATGAAAATTTTCATCCGCAACATACCCCCAAAAATGCCGTTTAGGTCCTCAAAACGGCTCCAGAAGTTCAGGACCTGAAAAACTGCTAAAAGTAGTAAATTATCAAAATTGCTAGAAAGCTATTTTGAGCCAGCTGAAAAAGGTGGGTGGCCACCAATATCCACCTGGATCAATCCTCCCTCCTTAGGAAGTAATGGTCTCCATTACGTTGAGTTACCCCATCAGATGAGGAAATTTCTACTGAATTTGGCCCCGGGTGAGCCACTTGCCTTGGTGTAGGAGCTACCCTACTTTGACGACTTGATAAAGCTGGATCCATTGTTGTCGAGTTCCCTTGATCTGTGTGTCCACAATCTGATCATTGGATTCCTATTGTATGCAGTCGAGGTTGAGCTCTATTGGTGTCAGCTGTTCTGCTACGTCTGAGGTGTCCAATAATGGTGGGAAATAAGGCCGAAGGAGGTCCACGCTGAACACTGGGTGCAGGCCAAGGAAAGGAGGAATTTTGAGCTCAAAATCATTATCCCCCATAGCCTTGGTGATAGTGTACGGCCCATAACGGAGTGGGCAAAGCTTTTGACGGGGTTCTGTAAGGCGTTCTTTCTACAAGTGCAACCAAACTTTGTCGCCCACCTAAAACTTATGTGGCACCCAATGTTGATCATGACGTTGTTTGTATTTGTCATTGGACTTCTTTAGGATATCCTAAACTTGTTGGTGGATGTGATGGATCTACTCAATGAACCAGATGGCTTTGTCAACTTCAGTTGGAGCAGGAGATGAGTCGGTCAAGGTGACCGCAAGGGGAAGTGCAACATCTATGGGACCCAATGGTTGGAATCCCAACCCCACTTGAAAGGGGCTGTGGCCGGTTGAGCTATGCAGGGCTCGGTTGTAGCTATGTTGGACATAGGGAAGGCTCTCATCCCATGTGCGTGGGTGCTTTGAATTATACATGCGAAGAATATGCACAATCATTCAATTTACAACCTCAGTTTGGTCATCTGTCTGGGGGTGGAATGTCATGGATTTGGTGAGCTTGGTGTCCAGCAATGACCAGAGGCTCGACCAGAATGTGTTGAGAAATTGACTATCCCAATTTGAGACAATGGTTTGTGGGATTCCAAAATGTACCTAGACTCGTTCAAAGAAGAGATTGGCAATGGCCTCTACTGTGATGCTCTTCTTGTAGGCAACCATAATCGCCATCTTAGAAAAGCGATCAATAACCACAAAAACAAAGTCATTTCCCTGCTTAGTGGATGGGAGGCCCGACATGTAGTCCATTGAGATGGATTCCCATGGCCTGTTAGGAGTAGGAAGAAGGGTGTACAGGCCATGTTTCTTAGTGGTCGGTTTGGCAATAGCGTAGGCAGTGTAGGACCTGATATACTTGCTAACCTCCTGTCGAAGTTTCGGCTAGTAGAAATGTTTCTATAGCATATCCATTGTCTTTTTGACACCGAAGTGTCCTGCCACTCGACTATAGTGGGGTTCCCAGATCATCTTTGCTCGCTCGCTTGATGGAACACAGATATGGCCTAGACGACACAACAACCCATCCTGAAGATGGAAATTATTGACAACTGCGTTTGCACCCAACATTTGGTAGGTGGTGGCGAAGTCAGGGTTTGTCTCATAAACTTGGGGCCATCCAAAGGTCTCATGGACACAAGATTCTAGCATCGTGGTGAGTGTCACGATTGGTGGTCTGTTGAGGCAATCAATGATGTGATTGGTGCTTCCTATTTTATACTTGATGTTGAGGTGGAATTGCTACAATTATGTGGACCACTTTTGATGGCAGTCATTCTACAATTTTCCCTGTGTCTGCATGAACTGTAGTGGCTTATGATTAGTGTGGATGACTGTCTCCTTCCCAAGAATGTAATGTCTCCACTGGCGACAGGCTTGCATAATGGAGTACATTTCTTTTTCGTAAGTAGGGTACTTACGGATAGTATCTGATAGTGTCTCACTATGATAGGCCACGGGGTGGCCGTGTTGAGTGAGAACGATGCCAACAACATAGTTTGAAGCATCTGTCTCAATCTCAAAGGGATGTTGCAGTTTTGGTAGTGAAAGTACTGGGGCTGAGCAAAAGCGCTGCTTCAAATCATCGAATTCTTGTTGTTGGGACCGACCCCATGCAAATTTTTCCTTACCACCACCCCTGTTTATTTGGCTGAGGGCCCATGAAATATGGGAGAATCCCAGCATGAACCTGTGGTAGAAATTGGAAAGGCCCAAGAAGATCCGAAGCTCAGTGAGTGTGGTTGGGGCTAGCCAATCACATATGACTTGGATCTTGGCTGGATCCACATGTACACCATGTTGATCAATGATGTATCCCAGGTAATGGACCATGCCATGCTGAAGGAGCATTTTTCCAAGTTGGCGTATAGCTTGTGCTGTCGCAGGGTGTGCAAAACCTGTTGAATATGCTGCAAGTGTTCGTCCCAAGTCTTGCTATAAATTAGAATGTCATCCAGATACACCACTACAAAAGTATTGGTGAATGGTCGCAAGATATCATCCATCGTCCTCATGAAAGTGGTTGGAGAATTTTTCAAACCAAAGGGCATGACCAACCATTCAAAAATACCTTCCTTTGACTTGAAGGTGGTCTTCCATACATATGTTTGTTCTATCGGGACTTGGTGGTAGCCAGACTTCAGATCAATCTTACTGAAGTATTTGGCCCCCGTAAGTTGATCAAGGAGGTCGTTGATTCGGGGAATTGAGTACCGATTTTTGATTGTGATTTTATTCAGAGCCCGGTAATCAATACAGAGTCACCAGGTTCCATCTTTCTTCTGTACCAGCACGATTGGGCTCTCGCAAGGTGATGAGATGGGATGGATGTGCCCCTTATGGAGCAGTTCTTGGATCTATCGCTTGATCTCCTCATTCTCTAACAAAGAGCAATGATAGACTGGCCCATTGGGCAGCGGTGCATCGGGGGTTAGATCGATAGGGTGTTTGACCTGGCAATGGAGAGGTACCCCTGTAGGCGAGGAGAAGATATCTGAGTATTATTCCACGACCTTATCTACTTGCTTCTGCTGTGAGAAGAGGTCGGTCGCAGAGACCCTAGATGTGGTTGTGATCTTTCGCTTATTCTGAGAGAGAATCACGAAGAATACAAACTTCCCCGTCTGAGAGATGACCTTCATGCATTTCTTAGCAGAGATCAAGGAAATAGCACTAGGTGGCACTGCCTCGGGTATCCTGTACAATTTCTTGTTCAAAGTAATAATAACACTACGAGGCCTAGACTCATATACAACATGACGTTTCCATAAATAAGGTTGGCCCAAAAGAACATCACAAACTTTGAGAGGAGCAACACCACACAATACCTCATCTTTGAAGGGCTTGATTACGTACGACAGTCAGCACTTTTGGCTGATGCAGAGTGATGCGGAGATCGCTTCCTTGGTGGAGCCATCCAATGGTGTAGGGTTGTGGGTGCGATGTTGTTGGCAGGGCCAACCACTTGACGACCTCTGTTGAGATGAGGCTCTTCTGGCTACCGCTATCAACGATGAAGTGTAACAGGGTGCCTTTTACCCACATCTGTGAATGGAAGAGGCGCTCTCCTTCTTCTGGCTTGTCTGGTTCACCAGGCTGGAGCTTGGTGGTAGCAACGGTGGCACTAGGTTCTGAATCAATGATCCATCTTCCCCTTTCTAGTTTTGGCTCAAAGTCAGAATTTGCATCTGATTCAAAGGCTTTCACTTTGGCCACCAATGACTTCTTTGAGCGGAAGTCAACAGTGTTATGCTAAGGGCTCTTATGGAAGTCGCACCACTTCCCAGTGTCTTTCTTTGTCTTTCCAGTGTCCTTCTTTGCTTGTGTCTTAGACTGGTTGTCTTGATACTGTCCATATTTGTTCTGTCCTTTGTTCTATGGGTTGGGGCCACTCTTTCCTGGATTTTGTTGTGAGCGGTTCCCAGGCCCAAATAGATGTGTCTTTTGTTTTAGCTTCTGCTCGATTTTGACGGCATATCTGTAGGTCGTGCCCAAGGATGAGATGTCTAGAAATTCCATTTCGGTCTGGATATATCTATGAAAAGCACCGTGATACTTGAGCACCAGATGTCACTCTGAATCTTTGATACCTAGCTTGGTGCGCAAGGTATGGAAGATATTTGTGAAATCTGGCACTGCTTGGTCTCTTTCTTGCCGCAATGTGGTCCATTTGGTATACAGGTCGTCATAACTTTTGACAGGGTAGTATTGTTCCTTAATAGCATCCCTAAAGGACTCCCAGGTGGCCGTGACTAAAAATAATGAGGGTTCCTCTGTTTCCTTTTGCTCACAGAACGTTTCCCACCAATCTTTGACATGGGGAACGGCTTCGAGGAGTGCAAAAGTAATCTTTTCTCTATTCGAAAAGTTATGGACAGAAAAATACCCTTCTAGTAGATTCAATCACTTGTCTACAACATTTGCGTCTATATGACCTTCAAATATAGGAATATCGAAGTTTATTTGTACTTTGAAGGGGGCAACGCCTCTGTTTGAAGAAGATGCGTCACATGTTGGTAGCCGCTGGAGGATTTGCACAAAACTATCCATCATCTTCTTCCTTTGTTGCGTGAGGGATTCCTCAATCAACAGTTTGAAGGGATCTCCTGTCCTATCATCTTTCTTTTCTCCTACCATGAGAGGTCGCTTGGGCATGCTGGAGTTTTTGTCCTCAAGAGAAACAAGCTTGAGACCCAAGTCTTTGTACTCCGACCTCGTTGGGGACATGCATTAAGACAACAAGAAGCAGACCGCTATGATACCACTGATCTAGATTTTATGAGCAGAACGAAATGAATACATATTATTAACATGTGCTTAACACAAAATAACAGAGATACAGTAAAACTAGTTTTCTATTCAATAAAGAAATAAGCTGGAAACTGTAAAATGCAGCGGAAACAAGCTTCCTGGAATGGTGGCTGCTTATCTCTGAGAAGAGATGTGACGGTTGTGCTCATTCACAAGAAGATGATTACAATGAGGCTCTGAAGGCCTTTTTACAATAAACAAGAATGCCAAAAATCCCTAGACATCCAAAAACCTAACCCTAGGAGATGAAGCGCCAAAAGTCATGTTGGCCCCGTTTGGGTAAGTCAGTACATCAACTTCCCGAGGTCGTAACTTTTGCATACGATCTCTGTTTTATGCGTATGATATCCCATTGGAAAGATCTATCCGAGGAATACAACAGTTGTGCAAAATTTCAATGATGAAAATTTGCGACCGCAACATACCCCAAAAATGTCGTTTAGGGCCTCAAAACGGCTCTGGAAGTTCAAGACCCGAAAAACTGCTAAAAATAGTAAATTATCAAAATTGCTAGAAAGTTGTTTTGAGCCAGCTGAAAAAGGTGGGTGGCCACCAATATCCACCTGGATCAATAAGACACTTTGAATAGCTTGGATCTTTTGAGGGTCCACCTTAACCCCTTACCTTGAAACAATATGACCCAAATACTCTACTTCTTGTTTCACAAAAGAACTTTTGGATCTTTGTACATACAATTGATTGTTCTCAAGAATTTGCAGGACTCAATCCACATGTTTAATGTGGTCTTCCCATGATTTACTATAGATAAATATATCATTAAAGAAAACCAACACAAAGTTTCTAATATGGGGTCAAAAACTTTTGTTCATAAGGACTTGAAAAGTCAAAGGAGTGTTAGTCAATCCAAAAGGCATGACCAAGAACTCATAATTCCCATCATGATTTCTGAAAGTTGTTTTTGGAATGTCATATTTTCTTAATATGATCTAGTGGTATCCTTATTTAATATCTAGCTTTGTAAAATAATCCACTCCGTGAAGCTCATATAATATCTCATCAATATTTGGAATAGGGAATTTATCCTTTATGGTGATTTTGTTTAGATCTCTATAATCAGGACAAATCCTCAAAGAATTATCTTTTCTTCTCACCATCACTACTAGAACTAAAAATGAACTCCTACTTGGTTGAATAATACACGAATCCAACATGTCTTGTACTATTTTCTCAATATCTCTCTTTTGTTGATGAGGATATCTATAAGGCCTTTTATTAGGAGGAGTACTTCCTAAATGGAGGTAGACCTTTAGTAATTTCTTGGAAGACCTTATAGTGATTTTCCAAGGTGCATCTTAATTCCTCTAGAATATTTTCATCTTCTTGCTTAGCTTCCATAGAATAAAGTTTAACCACAACTCCCTTGCTACCCTTTTTATGAGTTTTTCCATTCTATGAGAACTAATGACTTGAGAAGGTTTGTATTTTAACCCTTTGTGTTCATATTGAATTCCTTCAAATTCAAATCTCATGAATAATTCAATTTAGTTTGTAGAAATTTTACCCAATGTTCTTAACCATAGAATCCTTGGAACAAAATCTACACCTCCAATGGGAATGGCATACATTGATATTTCCAAATTATATTCTCCAATACTTGGTTTAATGTTGTGGCATTTTCCCACAAAATCAATACTCCCTCCATTAGCAACCAAAACTTGAAAATTTTCCACTAGGTATACAAAACAATTGAGATGCTCTACTAATATTTTATCAAATATGTTATGGGTGCCACCCGATTCAATGACCACTATAACCTTTTTCTTCTTAATGTAACCTACAATATTCGGGGTTTGAGGTGTTGACAAACTTGTCAATGCATGAACATATATTTCACACATGTATAACTCAATGTTGTGCACAATTTATGCCTCTATTTGCTGCTCTTTTAAGTTGAAAAGTTCTTCCTCATTTCTTTGTATAGATGCCTCCACTTCCTCTTCATCGTTATTTTCCAAGCTGAACAATTTTTTTTGTTTGACATTTATGCTTTTTTTACCATTTGTTGTTACAACCAAAGCATGGTATTTTTTCTCTTATTTCCTCCATTTCCTTATGTATTTACATTCGAATAGGTTGAGGTATGATTGTCTTATGAACCCAAAAAATGATATCTACTTCCTATGTATGCTCCAATGGTAAACTTGTGTGTAGCCTTATTCTTGGCTTGAATATGATGAGAAAATTGCATAGCTTCCATAATATTTTCAGGACGTTTTAGGAAAAACTCATGTTTAATGTCTTCTTGTAATCTACCCATGTAATCTTCCAACAAATGTTCATCACTTATCTTACCCACCCTTGTGGCCAATACCTAAAATTATAAATTATAATCTTCAATATCACCTAAGTGCTTAATTCTTGTCAATTGACTAAAGTAGTCTTGTTCCCAAAATTTCCCATATTTGTCTTCTAAGTCTCTTGTAAATAAACCCCAAGTATAATCATAAGAATGGGGCTTCCTTTTAACTACCCATTGATATGTTTTTACCTCAAAGCTCAATGTTTCTATGTGAATCCTTTACTTATCATCCATAATATTATGCAGTTCAAAATATTTCTCTATTTGGTTCACCAAGGTAAATACCTTTGTTCCATCAAACTTCCTTAATTCAACCTTGGGAAGGTTCACTTCTTTTGGAAACCATCCATAAGTAACTCTATTATTGGAGTTAAATTCCCTTGGAAATTTTTTATTATTGGATTTTTTTTTTTTTTGTAAGTAAGATTTGTACAAAATTCCTGCTACAGAAAACTGTTACAAAAATGGATATTCCCTCGAGCGTAAGTTTCCATCACTGGAAATCGACTCCGCTCCAGTTGATTTTTCACAACTATACTAAATATAAGACTTTGAAAAAGACTAGACCCATAATCTGTCGATTGACTTCAATATTGATAACAATTATACACAATAAAACCATATGAAAAATTGCAAGACCAAAACCAAAGGAAAACCCGGTGATCTTCAAGCCTGGTGGCATTTTTTAACAAGAGGAAGTACGATAGGCACCCTTGCCTCCGCTAGAAAAAGAGAATTCATGGCTTCTTGAGTGAAATATAGGGGCATGGTTGAGTCTATACATGATCCAAAAAGGATTCAGAGAAGTCTAAGGATAACTCAGCATTTGCAGAAACACCTCAAGAAGCTCAGAATGGCCTCAGCAGATAGAGAAAGGGAAAACATTCAAAGTCCTCAAAAATCAACGAAATTGGCATCATCGCGAAGGTCACATCACAAGGTTTCCAATGGAATAAACATCCCGTTAAACGGAGTTACGGATCGAATGATATTTGTGATCAAAGTTTTGGTCAACCTAGCCTAGTGAGCAGGGATGAGTTGGCATCTGTATTATTGACACCAACATTAGTACGAATGACGTCAATGTCTGTAAAGGGTACATGGAACACTCAGAGGGTGACACATGTCATGATGATGTTATCATGATGACATGGCATCACCATAGGCTTCCACGTGTCACTCATTTTGTGACTTTTTCGGTCAGTCCATAGACCAATGGGAAAGTACCACATGGAAGTTTGTACATCCAACTGGCAGGCTAACGTGGTAGAGGTGGCATGGCATGACCGTGAAATGTGGTGACGTGGGACAAGGAAAGTCTTCCACGTGGCCCAGTCATGGGTTGCCACGTGGCAGCATGAAAATGCATATGAAAGATGCCCAACAACTTAATTTCAAAAAATGGGCAGGGTTGGCGCCATCCACAACATTTGGTAGCAATCTGCCACAGTTGGTAGTAATCTCACCATATTTGGTTGGTTGGAACCATATAGCCATTAGAATTAACACCATCACCAGACTTAGCAAAGGATCCCACAGAGCAATGCAACAACATATATATAGCCAACAAAGTACTAAAACGGGAATCTACGGGTTTGCCCCCGGGATCTCCCCTAACCTCTCTGACTTTTCCATGTTCGCCCAACTAATTGGGATAGGGTGTGACTTGGTACAATCCACCTACAATTTTACTTAAGTTTTGAAATCCGCCAGTGCATGGGGGTGAGACCAGGGTGCGCGACCATATGGACGGAGGCACAAAAAATAAGATTTTTTTAATTAATTTATTGCAGGTGTAGGCATGAAAATCGAGACAAAATTTCTCTTGGGCCTGAGAGTGCCAGACTGCAAGATACCAGATATATAAAATATGCAGAACAGAAATAAAATGCTAGAAATGGCAGAATAATAGTAAAATATCCAGCATAATCTTCACAATACACAGAAATGATATATGAAATAACAATAGAAAAGCACTTCGATTCAGAAAGCAATGTTCACAGGCCTCTTCGAGGGGGCAACCTCCAGTCGAGCAGCGCTCTGTTACAATAATCTCCAAGCTAGGGTTTTCATACCCTCGACCCTTAT
>ML780624.1:0-39846 GCA_009831015.1 Picea engelmannii
ATCAAATAATGTATCTATCTTAGTATGTTTAGATACAACTCGTATATGAAATAACTTATTCCTCTTTCGTTCATCAATATGAGATTCCTTATTGGAACTTGAACTAGCATGAAGAGAATCTTTACCTTGTACTCCAGCCGCTGTGATATTTCCTTCATCTCCTGATTCAGAACCAAGATCTTGCTGCACTGTAGCAACAGTATTTGTCTTCCCTTTTCCCCCAAACTGTTTCGGTTTCTTTTTTGGATGTAGTTTCCAACAATGTTATTTATCGTGACCGCTCCAGTTGCAATGAGTGTAAGACGGTTTTCCTACTTCTCATGACAGAGCACGACCAACTTCGGGATTGAAAGTCTTAATATTTCCTTCACCCTGCTTATGCTTGGCCCTAGTAAGCATTCATACTTGACAATTCTAGTCAAAGACGAGTGCTCTGATACCAATATGATTCAGGATCGTTTCGCGAGGTGAATTATTAAAGAATTCTATTAAATGAGCATAAACTAAAGTACACCATAAAGAAGGAAAATATCAAAATGAAAGAGACATAATCATGCAATATGAACACAAAGAACTTGATAACGTAGTTCGTGCCTGGTGGACTACGTATCCGGGTCCTGCTCTCAAATGGGTAGGTATTTTTATTAACTCCATAAAATAATTGGGCAAAATACATAAGTATACCTCATTCTAGAGTTAAGATACAAAATATTTTCTCAAATTAGAAAACTAACACTACCACTACGTTCGTGGTGTCATTTTACCTAAAAATAACTGTCTCCATGCCTCGATCCGAGTCTGACACTTTTTGGCCCAAGAGACAACCTTGCCTCGGTTTCCATGCCACTGCTTTTGTAATTAATGACTGGACTGTCTTGAAATGCGTGTCTAGTCTTTCTCAAAAACTATTCAAAAATCCGTATTGTATGAACGCGCTTGGTCCGCCTCTCGTGCTCTATCCTGAAACACTGATCGAGCCCCCTTTTTATACAAAAAATAGGCGGTTATGTAATAAGTGTGATGGTTGGTGGAGTGGTTATTGGAGCTAAGTTTAGAGCGTAGGTTGGCGGAGGTCCCATGATCAAATCCCGTGGACTCCGCTTTTGGCATATAGTTTTAAATGAAATTTTGGCGTGCTTACTAAATATAGCGGTGGTTGCTAGAATGGCGTACCTGCTAAATATAGCAGAATATGCTATATATAGTGATAGATTGAATAAGCCCCTACATTGGCAGATGTGGTGGTCGTATGGGCTAACACGTAAGCAAGGGCTTTGGCCTAGCCCTTTTCTCCCCCATATGAAACATTATCCAAGCTTAAAAATAATTCGGACCATGGTATCAACAAGAAACATGTAGTGGTGTATTGGTTGGTGAAAAATGTGACGCCTTTGGGCTAGAGGACATCAAGGGTTCAAATCCTATGGAGTCATAAAAAAATTTCTACATGCCAACCATTGGAGGGGTGCCACATGGCACCATAACATTTGCCCATGAAACTAACACTTGTCACAACCTGATTTGCCCACGTGTCAACCATCAATATGTATGACCTTCCCACATCATCCCATGCAAACTCAAATGTACGAACGTTCCATGTGTCATGCTTGCAGTGGTGTCATGTGTCACCTTGACCTTTTGACTTTTGACCAAGTTTGACCTGAAATTTGATCGCTTATAACTTTTTATCTGTAACTTTGTTTGATGAGTCGTTTGCGCCGTTATAAATCTTGTGACATTATATTCGTGGTCATGCCATTTTCACTAAGTTTTGGGAACTTTGAAATTTTTCCCTTTTGTTGCTTGTTGAAGCCATTCTCAGCGTTCTGAGTTGCCTTTGTAAGTTCTGAGTTGTTCTTAGCCTTATCTGGATCCTTTTTGGATCACGCCTTCCCACTGAGAGATTTTTGGACCACCAAAAGCTTTCATTAATCAACTAGTAAGTGAGGGAAGAGTCCCCTCACTTTATACTTCTCAATCCACCTTTCCTTGCTTGAATGTGTGCCCTTTAATCCTACTCGAAGATAATCAATTACATCACCCCCACATGAAGTCCTCATCCTTCTGTCGAGGATGAAATATGCCTATAACTCATCCTAGTAGTCAGGTGCAAACTCATCAACTGAAGGTATTGAAACTTCCTCATCCTAATCCATGATCATGGGAGGCTCAAAAAGTTTCAAGTTCTCTACATTCACAACGGAGTAAATCTGCATATACGGTGGAAGATCTAAATGAAAAGCATTAGTGTCATTTTTCTCCAAGATAGTGAAGGGTCCATATCGGATGGGCTTGATTTTATTTCCTTCACCCTTCAAACATTCCTTGCTGATGTGCAACCATACCCGGTCTCCAACCTGGAACTGATGATCAACCATGTTCCTGTCAGGCCGAGCTTTATACTGTGCTTGACTCTTCTCCAATTGTTCCCTGACTACCTGATGTATCTGTTGGATCCTCTAAATGAACTTGTAGGCTCTATCCTTTGTACGTTCTTCATTCACATCGACATATTTCCCATACATCAAGTCTAAAGTAACCTTTGGTAGGTACCCAAAACATGTCTCAAAAGGTGAACTCTGAGTGGATGAATGTAAAGCTCACTTATAAGCATGTTGTACATAGGGTATCTATTCATCCCATAACTTAGGATGCTTGCTACAGTAGCCTCGAAGAAAAAGTACCATTGTTTTGTTTACCACCTCTGTCTGTCCGTCGGTCTATGGATGGAAAGCAATGCTCCTCTTCAATTTGGTGTCCATCATTCTCCACAAGTTAGTCCAAAAATTCCCAAGGAATCGAGTATCTCGATCCGATACAATGGACGTGGTTAAACCAAAGTGAACCCAAACATGCTGAAAGAATAGATTAGAAGTTTTCTCAGCAGTGATCTACTTTTTACATGGCATCAAGATACACTTCTTGCTGAACCTATCCACTACGACATACAAATAATCGTGACCCCCTTTTGTCATTGGTAAACCGCCTACAAAATCCATATAAATTCTTTCCCATGGATGGGATGGAACATGAAGTGGTGAGTATAGACCCAGTTTTCTATTAGTGGACTTACAAGTAGAACACATCACACACCCCTTTACATATTTAGTTACAATTTCTTTCATTTGAGGCCAATAACAAAACCTCTGCAAATGAGCCTTAGTTTTTCCTACCCCAAAATGCCCCGATACAAGAGAAGTATGAGCTTCTCGTATTACATGGAATCGTTCACTTGTAGGAATACATACCTTCCCAAGATGATAGAGTAACTTTCCTAGCAGACAATAGTTCTCTACCTGTGTACCATGGGTTAACTTCTCATATACTTCTTTAAAATCTTCATTGATGGCATATTCCTCTACATAGCTATCTTGAGATAAATAAGTATTCTTCAAAATAATAGAAGCAACAATAGGACGTATAGAAATCATATCGGCTACCTTGTTACTTGTACCCTTCTTGTACTTGATTACCAAATGAAATTGTTGTAGAAAACCCATCCATCTGTAGTGTCGAGATTGTTGCAATTTGGTCTATGCTTGAAGATATTGTAAGGGTTGGTGATATCTATGTATAATTGTTTCCTTCCCTAACAAGTAGTGCTTCCATTTCTTTACGTTTTGAACTAATGCATACAACGCTTTATCATATATAGGATCGTTAACAACAACTTGGTCTAAAGTCTCAGAGTGGTAATAAATAGGATTACAATATTACATCAATAATACAACCATGGCGTATCTGCTAGCATTTGTCTCGATCTCGAATGACTGTTGAAGATTCGACATTGCTAATACTGGTGCGGTAATAATCTTCTCCTTCAAAGTGTCGAAAGATTTTTGTTGCCTTCCTTCCCATTGAAAAGTGTTCTTCACACTGGTTAAGGCATGCAAAGGAGCTGGTATAAAGGAGAAGTTGGGAATGAATCTCCTCCAATACTGGACTGCACCCAAGAAGCTCTAGATCCAATTTACACTTTTTGGCTCATGCCATTTTACAATTACTTCAATTTTGGAAGGATCAATCTTTAATTTTCCTCCTCCCACAATATGACCTATGTATGCAAGTGCAGTCTTGCCAAATTCACACTTAGACATTTTCACATACAACTTTTCCCTTTGCAAAGTATCCAATACTTGCTTTACATGCCTTACATGTTCATCCCAAGTTCCGCTAAAAACAAGAATGTCGTCTAAATATACAATCACAAAGTCATCCAGGAAAGGCCTGAATACATCATTCATCACACACATGAAAGTTGCCGGAGCATTGCAAAGTCCAAATGCCATAACTAACCACTCAAACAATCCTTGTTTGGTTTTAAAGGCAGTTTTCCATGCATCATGTTCTGCAACCCTGATTTGATGATATCCATTGCGCAAATCCAACTTAGTGAAATAAACAACATTCTTCAACTGATCAAGTAAATCATCTATGAGAGGAAGATGGTATCGATTTTTCACCATGATTTTATTTAAAGCCGGGTAATCGACACACATTCGCCATGTGCCATCTTCCTTTGGCACCATCATGATTAGAGAACCAGAAGGAAATGAACTGGGTTTGATGACCCCTTGATCCAATAATCCCTGTACCTGCTTCTTGATCTCTGTCATCTCCACAACTGACATCCCGTACATGCCCACATTAGGAAGAGGAGAATCCTCCTGAAGATGTATCTCATGTTCGATTTCCCTCTGAGGAGGTAATCCATCTCATTCCTAAAAAATATCATCATACTTAGAAACAATATCAATTAATTCCTATTTATGAGATGGATCACACCCTTGGAAAGTGTCGGATGTCCCGACATCTTTCTCTTTGACGACCAAGAGTACACATCTCTTACTAGTGGTTATGAGTCTTTTCATTTGCACTGCACTAACAAGTGTTGTATTTACCCTCATGCTATGAGCTATATCAATATATTCCACTCCCCCTTTAGTAAGGTGGTATTTGTTCTCATGACGAAAGAATACTTCTTTTGTATCATAAAGATAAGGACTCCCCAACACTATGCCACATATATCAAGTGGTACAACATCCAAATCCATTTCATCAATAAACTTTGAAGCAATATCAAATCTGATCCTACATTGTATGGTGACATTAAGTTTTGCTTGATCACATACCCAACCAAGAGGGTAAGGATTTGGATGTGGTTTTGTTACAAGACCCATCTTCTTGAAAAGTGCTTCAGATATTAGGTTTACTTGGGAACCTAGATCAAATAATGTATCGATCTTAGTATGTTTAGATACAACTCATATATGAAATAACTCATTCCACTTTCGTTCATCAATATGAGATTCCTTATTGGAAATTGAACTAGCATGAAGAGAATCTTTACCTTGTACTCCAACCGATGTGATATTTCCTTCATCTCCTAATTCAGAAACAATATCTTGTTGCACTGTAGCAACAATCTTTGTCTTCCCCTTTCCACCGAGTTGTTTCAGTTTATTTTCTAGATGTTGTTTCCAACAATGTTCTTCATCATGACCACTCCTCTTGCAATGAATGCAATATGGTTTTCCTCCTTCTCTCGTCACTGTAGCGGTCTTCTTGTCCTTCCTCTTGAGCTTCTTGAAATTATTTTGTGGGAAATTGGAAGGTTTCTTCGTGGGATCTTCTTGAACAAGTTTCCTCCTGTTCTCAAGGTGAGTGGCTTGCACACAAACTTCGTCAAGACTAGTGGGGTTAAACAAGAGCAAAGTATGACGAATATAACTTTGAAGTGCGCCAATATACTTCATTAAAGTTTCATAAGAATCCAAAGGAATGTTCAATGCTAGAGCTTTCTTCCTAAATTCTTCTGTGAAACTTTGTACAGTTTGACCTTTACTCTGTCTCAAAATTTTCCATTCCATCATTGTTTTATGTAAATACCCTGTTGGATAGAATTTATTCCTTATCTTTGTTTTAAATTCCGACCATGAGGAAATAATATTACCACACTTACTCCTGTCCTGAAGCTTTCTCTCCCACCATATGAGAGCAGTGCCTTCCAACTGAAGAGAAGCCAATTTCACTTTAACTTCCTCTTCGTCAATATGCTGAACACGACAATATACTTCAACCTGTCTGATCCAATTGTCTTACTCTTCAGGATTAACATCTCCATTAAACATAAGTAAAACAAACTTTACATTAAGCTTTAATAATGGTTTATTAAAAGAGGCTTTATGGTTAGAATGTTGAGAGTGATGAGAATGCTCAGAGGAAGAAGAGCTAGAGCTTGAAGGCGAAGATGAAGGCTCGGGAGGATCTCCTCTAGCCCCTTGGTTTACTGAAGCATCATTATCTGGTGGTGCTTCCTTTTTCTTCCCTTTCTTCTTCATCCTTTTCTCGTAATCTCCATACATTCGTTCGACCATTTCTGACATGCAATAAAAGACCATGTGAAAGTTTTTCTCCTGTTCATAATTCTTATCGTCTTCTGCCATATTCTTCCTTCGGGATGCAAGACCAACTTCGATATTGAAAGTCTTAAGAGTTCCTTCACCTTGATTATGCTTGGCCCTAGTAAGCATTCACACTCAAAAATTGAAGTCAAAGATGACTGCTTGAATAACAACATGATCTAGGATCTTTTCGTTAGGTGAGTTATTAAAGAATTATATTAAATGAGCATAAAATAAAGTACACCATAAAGAAGGAAAAGCTCAAAAGGAAAGAGACATAATCATGCAATATGAACACAAATAACTTGATAACGGAGTTCATCCCTGGTGCACTACGTCTCTGGGTCTTGCTCTCAAATGGGTAGGTATTTTTATTAACTCCACAAAAGAATTGGGAAAAATACATAAGAATACCTCATTCTGGAGTTAAGCTACAAAATCTTTGCTCAGATAAGAAAACTAACACCACCATTGTGTTCGTGGCATCGTTTTTACCTAAAAATGATTGTCTCCACGCCTCGATCCAAGTCTGACAGTGTTTGTCTCAAGAGACACCCCTGCCTCGGTTTCTATGCCACTGCTCCTGCAATTAATGACTGGATTGTCTCAAAATGCGTGCCCAGTCTATCTCAAAAATCTGTATCAGTTTCCATGCCTCTCATGCTCTATCCCGAAACACTTATCGAGCCCCCTTTTTATACAAAAAAATTGGTGATTATCTAATAAGTGTGATGGTTCGTGGAGTGGTTAGTGGAGCTAAGTTTAGAGTGTAGGTTGGCAGAGGTCCCGTGATCAGGTTGCGTGGACTCCGCTTTTGGCATATAGTTTTAAACGAAAATTTAGCGCACTTACTAACTATAGCGGTGGTTTCTAGAATGTTGGACCTGCCAAATATGGCGGAATATGCTATATATAGTGGCAGTTGGAATAAGCCCCTACATTGGCGGATGAAGTGGTCATATGGGCTAAAACGTAACCAAGGGCTAGGCTGAAGGCCAAGCCCTTTTCTCCCCCATATGAAACATTATCCAAACTTAAAAATAATTCAGACTATGGTATAAACAAGAAACATGTAGTGGTGTATTGGTTGGAGTGGAATGTTAGGCCTTTGGGCTGGAGGAGGTCAAGGGTTCAGACTCCTATGGAGTCATACAAAGTTTTCTACATGCCAACCATTGGAGGGGTGCCACGTGGCAGCCCATGACTAGGCCATGTGGCACCATAATATTTTCCCATGGAATTGACATTTGTCACAATCTGATTTTCCCACGTGTCAGCCATCAATTTGTACGACCTTGCCACGTCATCCCGTGCCAACTCAGTTGTACGGACATTCCACCCTTGCAGTGGTGCCATGTGTCACCTTGACCTTTTGACTTTTGACCAAGTTTGACCTGAACTTTGATCGCTTATAACTTTTGATCCGTAACTCCGTTTGACGCGTCGTTTGCACTGTTAGAAAGCTTGCGACGCGCTCTTTGTGATCATGCCATTTTCATAGAGTTTTGGGAACTTTTATTTTTTTTCCCTTTTTTTGTCTACTGAAGCCATTCTGAGCATTCTGAGTTGCCTCTGTAAGTTTTGAGTTGTTCTTAGCCTTCTCTGGATCCTTTTTGGATCACGCCTTCCCACTGAGAGATTTTTGGACCACAAAAATCTTTCATTAATCAAATGGTAAGTGAGGGAAGAGTCCCCTCACTATATCCTTATCAATCCACCTTGCCTTGCTTGGATGTGTTCCCTTTAAGCCTACTTGAAGATAATCAACATCACCCCTGCGTGAAGTCCTCGTCCTTCTTCCAAGGATGATATATTCCTATAACTCATCCATGTACTTAGGTGAAAACTCATCGATTGAAGGTATTGAAACTTCCTCATCCCGATCCATGATCATGGGAGGCTAAAAAAGTTTCAAGTTCTCTACGTTCACAATGGAGTAAATCTGAATATACTATGGAATGAAAAGCATTAGTGCCTCTTTTCTCCAAGATAGTGAAGGGTCCATATCGGATGGGGTTAAGTGTCTTACCTTCACCCTTCAATCATTCCTTGAAAATGTGAAGGCATACCCGATATCCAACTTGAAACTGATGATCAACTCTGTACCTATCATGCCGAGCTTTATACTATGCTTGACTCTTCTCCAATTGTTCCCTAACTGCCAGGTGTATTTGTTGGATCCTCTGAATGAACTTGCAGGCTCTGTCCTTTGCTCGTTCTTCATTCACATCGACATCTTTCCCATACATCAAGTCCAAAGGAACCTTTGGTAGGTACCCAAAACATGTCTCAAAAGGTGAAATCCGAGTGGATGAATGTAAAGATTGGTTATAAGAATGTTGTACATAGGGTATATGTTCATCCCATAACTTAGGATGCTTTCTACAATAGCCTCGAAGAAAAAGTACCATTGTTCTGTTTACCACCTCTGTCTATCTATCGGTCTATGCATGGAAAGAAATTCTCCTCTTGAATTTGGTGTCCATCATTCTCTACAAGCTAGTCCAAAAATCCCCAAGGAATCGAGTATCTCGATCCGAGACAATGGACGAGGGTAACCCAAAGTGAAACCAAACATGCTGAAAGAAGCGATTAGCAGTATGCTCAGCAGTTATATGTTTTTTAGATGGCATCAAGATACACATCTTTCTGAACCCATCCACTACGACATACAAATAATCATGACCCCCTTTGGTCATTGGTAAATCCCCTACAAAATCTATGGAAATGATTTCCCTTTGGATGGGATGAAACATGAAGTGGTGAGTATAGCCCCAATTTTATATTAGTGGGCTTACAAGTAGAACACATCACACTCCCCTTTACATATTTATTTACAATTGCTTTCATTTGAGACCAATAACAAAACCTCTGCAAATGAGCCATAGTTTTTCCTACCCCAAAATGCCCCGATACAAGAGAAGTATGAGCTTCTCGTATTACCTGGACTCGTTCACTTGTAAACGTACATAGCTTCCTAAGATGATAGAGTAACTTTCCCTGGAGACAATAGTTCTCTACCTGTGCACCATGGGTTAGCTTCTCATATAATTCTTTAAAATATTCATTGATGGCATCTTGCTCTACATAGCTATTATGAGATAAATAAGTATTCTTCAAAATAATAGAAGCAACAATAGGAGGTCTATAAAGCATATCGGCTACCTTGTTACTTGTACCCTTCTTGTACTTGATTACCAAATGAAATTGTCTTAGAAAACCCGTCCATGTGTAGTGCCGAGATTGTTGCAGTTTGGTTTGTGCTTGAAGATACTGTAAGTGCTAGAGATTTGTATGTATAATTGTTTCCTTCCCTAACAAGTAGTGCTTCCATTTCTTTACACTTTGAACTAATGCCTACAACTCTTTATCATATGTAGGATAGTTAACAACAACTTGGTTAAAAGTCTCAGAGTGGTAACAAATAGGATTACGATATTGCATCAATACTACACCTATGGCATATCCGCTAACATCTGTCTCGATCTTGAACAAATGTTGAAGATTCGACAGTGCTAATACTAGTGCGGTACTGATCTTCTCCTTCAAAGTGTCGAAAGATTTTTGTTTCTTTCCTTCCCACTAAAAAGTGTTCTTCACACTGGTTAAGGCATGCAAAGGAGCTGTTATAAAGGAGAAGTTGGGAATGAATCTCCTCCAATACTGGACTGCACCCAAGAAGCTCCGGATCTTTGCTACACTTTTTGGCTCAGGCCATTTTACAATTACTTCAATTTTGGAAGGAACAATCTTCAATTGTCCTCCTCCCACAATATGACCTAAGTATACAAGTGCATTCTTGCCAAATTCACACTTAGACATTTTCACATACAAATTTTTCCTTTGCAAAGTATCCAATACTTGCTTTACATGCCTTACATGTTCATCCCAAGTTCCACTAAAAACAAGAATGTCATCTAAATATACAATCTCAAATTCATCCAGGAAAGGTATAAATACATCATTCATCACACGCATGAAAATTGTCGTAGCATTGCAAAGCCCAAATGACATAACTAACCACTCAAACAATCCCTGTTTGGTTTTAAAGGAAGTCTTCCATGCATCATGTTCTACGACCCTTATTTGATGATATCCACTGCACAAATCCAACTTAGTGAAATAAACAAAATTCTTCAACTTATCAATTAAATCATCTATGCGAGGAAGAGGGTATCGATTTTTCGCCGTGATTTTATTTAAAGCCCAATAATCGACACACATTCGCCATGTGCCATCTTTATTTGGCACCATCACGATCGAAGAACCACAAGGAGATGGACTAGGCCTGATGAACCCTTGATCCAATAAGCCATGTACCTGCTTCTTGATCTTCGTCATCTCCACAACTGACATCCTTTACATGCCCACATTAGGAAGAGGAGAATCCTACTGAAGATGCATCTCATGTTGGATTTCCCTCTCAGGAGGTAATCCATCTCGTTCCTGAAAAATATCATCATACTTTGACACAATATCAATTAATTCCTATTTATGAGATGGATCACACCCTTGGAAAGCGTCGGATGTCCCGACATCTTTCTCTTTGATGACCATGAGTACATATCTCTTATTAGTGGTTATGAGTCTTTTCATTTTCCCTGCACTAACAATTGTTGTATTTACCCTCATGTTGTGAGCTCTAACAATATATTCCACTCCCCTTTTAGTAAGGTGGTATTTGTTCTCATGATGAAAGAAGATTTATTTTCTATCATAAGGATATAGACTCCCCAACACTATGACACATATATCAAGTGGTAGAACATCCAAATCCACTTCTTCAATCAACTTTGAAGCAATAAAAAATCTGATCCTACATTGTGTGGTGACATTAAGTTTTGATTGATCACATACCCAACCAAGAGGGTAAGGATTTGGATGTGGTTTCGTTACAAGACCCATCTTGTTGACAAGTGCTTCAGATATTAGGTTTACTTGGGAACCCAGATCAAATAATGTATCTATCTTAGTATTTTTAGATACAACTCATATATGAAATAACTCATTCCTCTTTCATTCATCAATATGAGATTCCTTATTGGAACTTGAACTAGCATGAAGAGAATCCTTACCTTGTACTCCAGCCACTGTGATCTTTCCTTCATCTCCTGATTCAGAACCAAGATCTTGCTGCACTGTAGCAACAATCTTTGTCTTCCCCTTTCCACTGCACTGTTTCGGTTTCTTTTCTGGATGTAGTTTCCAACAATGTTCTTCATCGTGACCGCTCCTCTTGCAATGAGTGCAAGATGGTTTTCCTCCTTCTATCGTCACTGTAGCGGTCTTCTTTTCC
This sequence comes from Picea engelmannii, assembly GCA_009831015.1. Taxonomy (NCBI): domain Eukaryota; kingdom Viridiplantae; phylum Streptophyta; class Pinopsida; order Pinales; family Pinaceae; genus Picea; species Picea engelmannii. Next base: position 11,701 of record ML780624.1, read on the forward strand.
TTTCTCTTGAACTTCTTGAAAGTCTTTTGTGGGAAATTGGAAGGTTTCTTCGTGGGATCTTCTTGAACATGTTTCTTGTTCTCAAGGTGAGTGGCTTGAACACAAAATTTGTCAAGACTAGTGGGGTTATGAATTCCTATGGAGTCATACAAATTTTGCTACACCCCAACCATTGGAGGGGTGCCACATGGCAGCCCATGACTGGGCCACATGGCACCATAACATTTTTCCATGAAATTGACACTTGTCACAACCTGATTTGCCTATGTGTCGGTCATCAATCTGTATGACCTTGTCACGTCATCCCATGCCAACTCACCTGTACGGACATGCCATGTGTCACCCTTGCAGTGGTGCCATGTTTCACCTTGACCTTTTGATGTTTGACCAAGTTTGACCTGAACTTTAACCGCCTATAACTTTTGATCCTTAATTTCGTTTTACGAGTCGTTTGCACCGTTAGAAATCTTGCGACACACTCTTTGCGATCATGCCATTTTCACTGAGTTTTGGGAACTTTGAATTTTTTCCCTTTTGTTGTCTGCTAAAGCCATTCTGAGCGTTCTGAGTTGCCTCTGTAAGTTTTGAGTTGTTCTTATCCTTCTTTGGATCCTTTTTGGATCAATCAGGGGGTTAGTATGTTCAGAGTCTTAAGATATAAGGGGTTGATTTCATCAAGGGTGATAGAGGGAAAGTGTCAAATGGTATTAGAGGGTTAACATGTTTGAGGTCATACTGTATTTGGGAAATTGTGTCTCGAGGGTTATAGTGTCTCAAAGTGTAATTATATCAAGGGATGAGTGTGTCAGGGTTTGTAGGGATTATAGGGTACAGTATGTCCATGGTCATATTGATTAAGGATTAGTGTCTATTAGGAGTTAGCATGTTCAAGTTCATAATGTATTAGGTGGTGATTATATGAGGGGTCATAGGTGTTAAGGGAAGAGTGTATCATGGGGTTAGTGTGTTCAAAATTACAGTGTTTCGAAGGGGGGTTAGTGTCTTCTAGTTCATATTGTGTCAGAGGGTGAATATGTCATAGTTCATAAAGATTAGTGGGTATATTATGGTTGTGATCATAGAGATTGGGGAGTTTTAGTATATTAAGGGGTTAGTCTGTTCAAGGTCATAAGGTGTGATTGCATAATGGTTCAAATGCTTTAAGTTTCAACTCAGGCGCATGATAATGAACTCTCGCACCTAAGTGTCACTTATGTGTGGGAATGACATTCACACACATAAGGAACACACTCATGCACATAAGAAATGCATGCATGCACATAAGTGATGCACTCACACACAAATAAGCAATGCACTTACACGCAATAGATGTTTGTGAGTGTGTTCCTTACGTGTTAGTGCATCTCTTATAAGTGTGTGAGTGTATCACTTAATATTTAGCTGTTTGGATTAGGTGTGAGTGTGTTGCTTGCAAGTTTGTTTGAATTTGTTTCTTAGGTGTGTAAGTGTGTAGATTCTTATGTGAGTGTGTGCGTGTGTAAATGATAATCTGAGTGTGTGAGTGTGTCACCTAAATAGGTATGTCAATTAGGTGTGTGAGTACATCACTTATGTGGGTGTGTGGATTAAGTGTGTGATTGGGTTGTTTATGTCTGAGGATATCCCTTCTATGTGTAAATGTGTTGTTTATGTGCACTGAGCGTATGCATTGCTTAGGTGCATGAGTACATTGCTTATGTGTGTTGGGATGTGACTTTTTTGTGAGTGCAAATGTTGTTCATGTGCCTAAATGTGATGCTTATCCGTGTTAGTGTGTCTCTTATGTTACATATGTTGATATGTTAGATGTGTCATTAATGTTTGTGAGAGTGACATTTATGTTAGGTGCATAACTCATGTGCATGAGTGCATTACATATGGGCTTGATCGTGTCATATATATTAGGAAAGTTGTGTACATTATGACATTGTGTGAATGTGTCACTTATGTCGCTTAGGTGACATTGTTTTGTTTCACATAATGTCAAGATGTTTATATGGTTGTTGTTGTTTGTTAAGACATATTGGTTGTTGTTGAAGACTTGTATGTGATGGTTATTTTAGTTGAGAATGTTGTTGTTCATTTTCAATCATATTCTTATTTGAAAATATTGTTGGTTTTTTTTTGACTTGTGATGAAGAGTTTAGTACAACACGCTTATGTTAAAAACCAATTGATCATTTCTTTTCCATCTAACTAATTTATTCATTTGACTAAGTAATCATAGTCATAGTGAATAGTATGAATTAAATGCCAATATACTAGACTTACTTATTTATTTATCAATTGAAGATGTAAAAAAAGGAAGGATTGGTGAACCATCCCCTTATGACTCAATATATTTGCTTGCTTCTATGGGCTACTACCTCAACTACTACTTATATTTATGGTTGTATTTATGAGTACATATGAAATGCCATTGGATTGGACTTGTTTATTTATCAATTGGGAGATGTCAATAAACCACCCCGTTTATGACTCAATATATCTTCTTATTTCTCTCGCTTGTTGCCTCATCTACTAATTATGTTTATGCTTGTATTTATGTTACCTCGTATACTATTCATTTATGGGTATGTTACTACTTATGTTTATGGTGGTATTCATTTATGAGTATGTTTCTTGATCGATCATCTTCATACTTTCTCATCTACTACTTATATTTATAGTGGTATTCATTGCATTGATGGTTGTGAAAAGAAAATCTCAATTCTTCAACATGCCTCTAGGGAAGAGAGGTATTTGAAGTCCTTTGAAAAGCAAAGGTGTGCCCATTTGCAAGTTAGTGGGTGCTTTACTTTAAAGAGAGCGTTGGAAATAATATCCAACATCCATATGCCATATGAGTCAACAAGTGTTTGTGTGATGTCATTGTTTTAAACATGTCTTACGAAGAATATAAAAAAATGTTAGTTGTAGTACTTGATGTATTTTAAATGTTTGCCCTCAATATTTACCACAATATAATAAATTTCAACTTAATTTTATGAATTTTTTTTAATAAATATAAATATGTATTTTTATTATGAATTTGAACTTAATTTTATAAAAAGTTTGAAAGATGAATATAAAAATATGTATACTACGTAAGTATTTTTTTTAATATAAATATGTATTTTTATGATGGTTTTGAATTTAATTTTGTTAAAAGCCGGAAAGATAGATTATAAAAATGTATATGTTGATTATAGTAAATATTCTTTATTAAGTGATTTTGTATGTTAAATCAAAATGTTTTTAATCACATATTAAGTTAGATAAATTTAATATTCGTACACCTTGCAATTGTTTTTAAGATACTAATATTTTTAATACATAATTTATATATTTAAAAATTAAATTTAAAAAATAATTCCGTCGCGTTTTCAAATTTCCTACTCCGAATCCATTTTGTTTCTTTGAGGTCCATCGTCGTGGCTTCCCGGCAGTCGATGAATATGGCCATCGAGGCCACGACCACACAGAGGTTATAGATGGCGGGGATCAGGCCCAGAGACAACAACCTTTTCTTGGGTATGAGCAGAATCTTGAGAAGCAAAATGAGCAATAGATAGGAGGCAATGACCATAAGGGGGAAGAGTCACGTGGAGCCCCAAGCATGATGGTCCCATATGAAATGCGTGACCATGGGATGCTCTGATAACAAGTATCTCACTCTTCCCCATATATCCCCATTCCATTTCCATGCTTGATTCCTCATTTGTAAACAAAAATGCAACCCCCAAGACAGAAAAAAGTCGAGATGCATCTCAACAAAATGCAATGTTGACGTAATGGAAATAGGAAGCCTAGTCAGAGAATCAATTTTCCCATCCATGGGGAGAATTCCTTGATGTGTAAGAGATTCAACAGACTGATTCAAGGTGTGATATGGGCTTGCTGGCCTGTTTACCTATTTTGTTTGTTGGGATTGAACCTGCAAGCCAAATTAATGAACATAGAAGAACAAGATATATAACAATCACGCATCACACATAGACAACTTGCGGGCAATGATATCCTTTATTGCTCAACTAAATATTGGAGAAATGAATACAAGTCTCAAGAATCTCCTCAGGGGCTACTACATTTAACCAGAAGAGATCTCAAGCGTTTCCAAGCATACATAAATCCAAATTCTTGAGGAACCTTCAAATTGTAATTGCAAGGGTATGTGTTGTCACAACCCAACAATATCCACCTTAACAACAATTTCTTGATACCTTACCCAACGAATCAATCATCACCTTTCGTGCAAGCCAAGAGAATCCAACCACCACCCTAGCTTCTCTAACAATACTGGCTACGTGAACATGTCTGCACAATTTTCTCCAGTATGGACCACTCCACCTCCAAGGATTCAACATAACCACAAACTAAATAACTGCAACCACTATTGGTGATACTCGTGCCTCCTAAGTATCAAAGCACCCATTTCCATGCTCTTTACCTGGATTTTCCATGTGTCCATTGACAACACCAATTGCATGTAAAATATTTGAACATTCCATCACAAACATCAACCTTCCTACTGTACTTGCATAAGGTACATGATACATATAATCCTTTTCTTCTTTACTAGTAGGACATAAACTTGAAGAAAGTTACAATGGAAAGATAAATGGATATTTACCGATTTCACAATGTTTATACTGAACCTAATCAATATCTTCTCCATATACTTGTGACAACCACAACTTACCATTTGTTTTGTTGCTCCTAGATCCTTCATCAAAAGTACTAACCAACTTAGCCTTTAACCTGTTGATTACAACCATGCTTTTCTTGCAACAAGTATATCATCAACATAACACCAAGATAATGAATATTCCATAAACACAATGATCATACTCACTTCTTAAGAAAATTTGGCTTTCCATGAAGGAATCAAACATCTTGTACAATTTCCTAGTTACCTTAGGCCGTACAATGATTAACTAAGTTTGCAAACAAATCTCCCTTTGTGATCCTGAACAATTTCTCATGGTACATATCTCTAATATTGATGATTCGTGGATAGTAGGATCCCACAATATGAATCCCTTAGCTCCATCATCATAACCAACATAGATATAAAACTTTGTTTCCTTGACCAAATCCGACCAAGCCAACCAAGTGATCCTCCACTTGTCACCTCCAAGCTAATTCCAACAGAGTATCCTAAACCCTTTTAAAGGATTCATTACATGCAATACATGGGATCTAAAACCATGTGTTACCAAAACACATATGCTCGAAACCACGATTGTTGTCCTAACATCCCCTCCCCCCTTTCCCATGGCCAAAAACTAGCCAAACTTCCCTCAAAGTCGGGGTATCCGAGAATACCGCATGTCCCCCTATTACCTAGGTCATCTAGAATTTACTGGCAACATTTCAAAACCAAGGTATGCATGCCTAACCAGGTCTTAAAGTCGTATGCCCATTTACACATAAAAAGTGTTAACTCCACCTCGAGCTTGCATTCAAAAATCTCCCACCTTTCTGTGGACCAACTGCTAGCCTATGTTGCTTCGACTCTACTTCAACTACATATGGTGTTGAAGTCCGATGGTAGATATACAATCGATTATACCATTGGACATTACTAACTAACTATCAAAATTTCATTATTTTTTTCTTGGTGCCCCTCGTCGGCATTTCGACGGAGTCCAATTATTGTTGGAAGTCTGACTCATATTCGACGATTACCGCAAGGGCCATGTGGTGCCCCATCATCAAACACAAATCACAGAGGAATATTTATAAAACCAAGAGCTATAACAACTCACTCGAGGACATGTAAAGATAATTATGATCGAATTATGTAACCATCATAATGATGGAGGTTGTCCCCATGAGGATCATATAAATATATGGGAGTTCTCAAAACATTCTACATTTTGGCATTTTTGGTCAGAATCGGGTAATATAAAGTTTGTAAGTAGAGTGATAGGAAATGAGATACTTGTCAGATCAGAGACAGTAGGAGGAATCTTCAGAGAGGACAAAGGTGTGGAATCTGTATTTCACTTTATCGGAAAGTTTTGTAAGGTAGACTGTAACTATATGATGTCCATCCACATGTAAAGATCCTACTATTGTGACTATTTTATGAAAGATCAATACCATTTTGACTCATACTTTTCTTATATGTGATGATTTTTGTTATCTTTAGTGTTTTTCTACAATCTTTAAGATATATTTAATGGATCTTTATAATAATGTCTTAATCTACCTACAAGAAAATCAGAAGGTATGGCTAAGAGGTGGAAATTGAAGAGGGGTTAGTTCTAAACTATGGAAGGGGAAGTAGGGTGCAAAGAAGAGGAAACAAGTCCATTTATTTCGCTCAAAAAAAGATCTATGAATGAGGTTATGTATGGTAAATAATTGACAATGGAAGGGTTTGTTAGAATGGTCAATGGTCATAGTAAGGGTTCCTTATGATCTATCTAACCTTTAAATCTAGAGGCTTAATCATCCCCTTCAAAAAATGAGCCTTGAAAAGGGTTATTGATTTGAATAAACCTGACATCCTCCTCCTTTAAGAGACAATGCCAAATGGGGATAAAATAGTTAGCTATCTAAGCAGATTGCTTGGGGGTTGGAAGTTTAAATTCATTGATGATAGAGGAAGGTATGTGGTTATAATTATAAACACTATACACCTATCTATACCTTTGTTTGTTCAATTGTAAATTTAAAACCCTTTGTTATGGAAAAACACCAAAATTTGTTCAGTAGGACAAAGAGGGAAAAATTTTCCTTGGTGCAAATTGCATGCTAGACTACACTAAAATGCACCCTTAGGTATGAAAACTCATTCAATTTGAGTGGTTCAAACTGTAAACGAGCTTCTAAGCCATTTTACATAAGCCTATATACCTAGTTTATTGTTTGCAGTTATAAAAGACTATGTTGTGCAAAAATAGGCAACATATGCCTAGTACAACCCTAGAAATGCACAACTTGTTTGAAAAAAGTAAGTCAAGGTTTTATTATACTGTAGATTTGAGTTGTGCAAGTTGTTGGGAGTGTAGTTTATCATATTAGATATGATCATGTTGTTAATTTTGCAATTGCAATTTTAAAAATGGTTGATGTGCAAAAGAGGCAAAGTTTGCCTTGTAATTTGGAAGGTCAAAATTGTACTAAGTGACGAAATTAAAATCCACGCCCAAGCTTCCGTGTAGCACCTAAAATTTCTTTATAAGTTGTACGATGGATATATATATATATATTTTATGTTTACCTATGTCATCCAAAGAAACAATTTATAACATAAGAGGTTGATTCCAGGCACTTAGATTTCCGATTTCATATAAATCTGAAATCAAAACTACCTTAGAGTAAAATGCACACCCTTGTTTCAATTTTGACTCAAATTGAGTGGTTCAACTTGAAGAAGTCATAATTTGTGAATTTACACCTTGACATAGTCGTATGTTGTCAATTCCACACAAAACATTCCCTGATGTGCATAAAGGCTAAACATTCCTTTGTAAAACCGAAGGACCAATTTGTTAAAGTTGTCCATAGGAAAGTGCACGCCCAAAGTTGGATAATCCTACATAATTTAATATTTAGGTTGTAAATTCATTATTAAAATATTTTTAACATATTTGTATAATTAGGAGTGCATTTGCACTTCAATAAGGATGATTTCTATTCACAAAGATTCATGAGATTTTGATGAATCAGAGGATGGTGGGTTATGATAGAAATAAAGGTCAATTACTTCTAACCAACCAATTATACATACAAAATGGAATAAATCTTAACTCTAATTTCTGCAATAGAATAAAGAGGTCAATATTACAAGAAATATTACAAGTTACAGGGTTGTATAAAAGTATTACATATTTCTATACCTATGTTTGTGCAATTTGAAACTTAAAACCCTTTTCCCTGCAGAAAGACCAAAAATTGTCTTCTAGGACAAAGAGGGCAAATTTTGCGTTGTTGTAAATTTTTCCTTGGTGCAAAATGCATGCCAGGATACACTAAAATGTACATGCAGGTCTCAAAACTCATTCAATTTGAGTGGTTCAAATTATTAATGATTTGTTAAGTCATTTTTCATATGCCTATATACTTATTTTTTCATTTTTAGTCATAAAAGATGTTGGTATGCAATAATAGGCAAGAAATGCCTAGTAAAATCCTAGAAATGTCCAACTTGTTTGTAAAACGTAAGCGAAGGTTTTATTATACCTTAGATTTGAGTTGTGAAAGTTTTTGGGGTTGTGGTTTATCATATCATACCTATTCATTGTTTTTAAGTTTGCAATTGCAAGTTTAAAAATGGTTGTCGTGCATAAGAGGCAAAGTTTGGCTTGTAATTTGGAAGGTCGCAACCGTATTAGGCGACCAAATTAAAATGAACAACCAAGCTTATATATAGCTCCAAAAATTGTTTTATAAGTTTTAATATGGAGTTCCATATATGGGAAATTTACCCATGTCATCTAAAGTGCAATTTAAGAACATGATAGGTTGCTTTTATGCACCTAGATTTGGGATTACATGTAAATCTGAAGTGAAAATGACATTAGAGTAAAATGTTGGAATTACTAAGACAACTAAGAGGGGGGTGGGGGTTGAATGAGTTGTTACTATGCTTAAACAATTTTATGCCTATTAAAATATTATTAACCTTCTCCAAGTGATCATCAAGATTATGCAAGACATGAACAACAGAAATAACAAACATCAATCACACATATGATATACACAGAGGCAGATATTTCACGAGGAAACCCATAAAGGGAGAAAATCTCTTCTTCTTCGAATGATAGGCAGTATTTTAAGTTTTGTAAACTTAATTTAACAATTTGCAATCTTATGACAAAAATTAGAGCAATAAAAATAGTAACCATGGAAGAAATTTTTGTACCTAAAGGATGGCCTTCTTCTTGGCATTTGTTGCTCCATCTTCTGATATCTATGTTTTCGATCAGGGATCATCTTGTCTTTATTATCTTTTGGTGGCAGAGTACTCACATGGTCTGATTATCTGCTGACTTAGAATTTGATCATATTTACTGACTCTTTTCTTTCTGGCTGTTTGCTGCTTGAACCACTTACATAGCCTAAACTAGTCTTCAACAAAGGAGATCTCTGTTTGCTCAGAATGTCATTTAGTTATGTTGAGTCTTTAATGCTTGGAAGATTTTGGAGATACAATGCTTTAAACTTCTCCATCTCTTTTCTTCTTTTTACTACCTCTTCTTCCAAGGCTTCACATCTTGCCTTCTTTTCTGATAACTGTTGTTTCAGAATGTCCTCTATTTTCTTTGCCTCTTCTAATTCTACTTTTAGCAGGGCAAAGTCTTCATCAGGTTTTTTACTGTCTTTCTCGAAATGTATCAGTAATTGTTTTTTCTTTTTCTTCTTAAATCTGAGTCTAGCAATTTCTTCTAGAGAACTGATCAGTTCTCCTTCCAAGTCAACCAAAGATTCTTCATCATGAACATCGCTTCCTGTGATTTTGTTATCGTAATCCTCTTTGGCCATAAGAATAAAGTCATTAACCTTATCTTCACAAGCAGGATCACTATCTGTGTCTCCTGAAGAGTCATCATTGTTTACACAAACTTTTCTTTTAACCAAATTTCTTGGATTTGTAGTTCTCTTCACCTTCAATGTTCTCGTCCTTCTTCTTGTGTGGACACTTAGATGCAAAGTGACCTATATTTCCACATTTAAAACATTTGAAGGGAATTTTGCCTTGGTAATTGCCTGATCCTTTCTTTAGTCTTCTCACAAATTTTGCTTCAATCTCATTAGGCTCAAAATACTCATTCTTATCTTCTTTAAATGATGCTTCTCTGGAGTTGGGTTTATCTTTACCTATCCTCATTTCATAAGCAGAAAAAGTTCCTAGGAGTTGGTCTATAGACAAAGTTTTAAGATCATTCAGTTCTTCTATTGCATAAATGTTTGGATTAAATCTATTGGGTAGAGATGTTAAAATCTTCTGAACTAAAAATGAGTCTTCAATCTTCTCACCAAGACCCTTCCTGGCATTCACAAGCTCTTCAACTCTTAAAAAATATTTACTAACTGTTTCATCCTCATTCATATTTAGTTGTTCAAATTTCGATCTATGTGTCTGAAGTTTGGCACCTTTTACTTTCTCATATCCTTCATAACTGCTAATAAGTTTATCCCACATTTATTTGGAAGATTCAAGTTGCATGACCTTTACAAATTTAGCTTCAGCAAGCCCACTCAAGATAGAATTCATTGCCTTAGTGTTGAAGCTGAATTCTAGCTTGTCATCCTTAGAAGCTAGTACAACTGGCTTTACATAACCAGTCTCTACAACATCCCAAACATCAACACTTAAGGCCATGATGTATGTTCTCATTATAACCTTCCAGAAGGCAAAATTTGTTCGATCAAACATTGGAGGCTTATTGGTTTCCTTCATTGCTTTTCATGTTTAAGATTACTGATCTACCTTTAAATAAAATGAACCCGCTCTGATACCAATTTTTGGAATCACTAAGACAACTGAGAGGGGGGGTGAATCAGTTGTTACTGTGCTTAAACAATTTTATGCCTATTAAAATATTATTAACCTTCTCCAAGAGATCATCAAGATTATGAAATACATGAACAACATAAATAACAAACATCAATCACACATATGATATACACAGAGACATATATTTCACGAGGAAACCCATAAAGGGAGGAAACCTCTTGTTCTTCGAATGATAGGAAGTATTTTAAGTCTTGTACATCATCTTTCTTTGAGAACCAACTCAAAATGAGGCTACAACCTCTTCTTTAACAAGCTACAACTTTCCGAGACCACCAACTCTCTGGTTTCTCTAGCAGCCACTAGAAGGAAGCACCAACTCCTTGAGTGTTCCAGCACTAACTGGATGGAAGCACCAACTTCCAATCACACATGAACTAACCTGTATAACAAAGAACAATGGTTCTCCCTTGCACCACCCTACCACCCTGATTTTTTTGGTTGTAACCAGATGGAAGCTACAACTCCCAGTCTCATCACTATTCTGCTACACTTCTCTGTTCTGCCTACATCAATGTGTTCCTGCTGCTCGCATATTCTTGCGCTAACTTGTTCAACTTCTCTTCTTCCTTTTATGCTCTATTCTACCCCTTCATCCTTTTCACTGAGTCTCTAATCTTCCCTTCAGATAGTGCACTGCATCACCTCCTACACACATGCATGACTATGGAAAAAGAACACTATACTCTCTGTTTTGCATGTTTTTCTCACGTTGAGTCCTCTGCCTGATCATGACTCAAAACACTTCATCTTCCCTGGCAGTTATACTTTATATGTTCATCATTAGTGGCAGTTATCCAAAGTTTCTTTGGCTTCTTTGGCAGTCGCAGCTCTTCATCTTCTCTGTCAGTTACAACCAGTCAATAATGGCTTCTTTGGATTCTGTTCCCCTTCCTTCACGTGACCATTAGTGGTGGCCAAACGCCTATTCAAAAGGTGCTTCCCAAACCCGGTCTTGTGAGCGCTAGCTCTGTTTCTTGATATGACCTTGGGCGATGGTCTCTTGTCATCATGTGATTTCGGGCGCGATCTCTCTTCTCATTAGCCCCTTGTCGCATGTGACCTCGGGCTACATCCTTGCATAAGAAAACAATTGCGGGTGCATCCAAGAGTGGCTTGCGATAAACCTCTTTTCTCCTCGCAATCCACCTCCAACTGCCACATACCCTTTCACCAAAACTGCGGTTTCAATTGCGGCCCGCTTACGAAAAATTAAGAACCAAACATGTTCTGGCCCCGCAATCGAGCATGATCGTCGATATCATGGTCTCTGACAGATTCCTTTGATCAATGGCTTCGATCAATCTTCCTTTCCTTCCTTCTTTCCTTCGTCCATGCACGATCCTTAGTCTTAATGACCAAATGACATGTGGCCCTCCAAACCAATGGACAAGATCGATTTCATCTTTCGGGCTTCGAGAGTCTCGATTCTCAAACTCCACTTGCTCCCGGAGAATTTCACCCAGAGTCCACGATCTAACGACACACGGTCTTCTCGAATCAGCGGTCATAATCTCTTCAGGTATTCAGGGTTCAGAAATATCAACTTTCCAACCTTTCAACCTTCCTTTCCTTTTTCTCATAGCTGACAATCCACTGACGTGTGTCTCTTTCGGATCAACGATCACGATCCTTTCGTGTCTCCAGACCTCGAGATTCTCAAGTATCAACTGGAAATTCTTGAAGTGAGATTTCTCTGAAATCTCAGATCAACTGACACGTACTCCCCTTGATGATCAACGGTCGAGATTTGTATTCAAAAATTTTCACATTCTCCCCATCCACAAACTTCTAAAGTTGTGGATCTCACGCCACCTCTCCTCCTCGACGATGGACGACCCCAAACCACTTCGGGACTTCGAAACTTTGGGAAAGTGCTGGTGGTTAAGCTCCCGAAGTAAAATTCTCATAGTGATGTCACTTACTTATGTCACTTGATGATGTGTCATGAGCCTAGTAGCTACCACATGTCACTCGGATTTGTGATTTGCACGTACCTGAAATGATGAATCAACTTGACACTTGTCATTGTCTGATTGTGCCACGTGTCCTTGCTGGCGTATTCTTACTAACGTGGATCCTCATTTACTTCGGGACTTCGGCCTTCGGGATTTCGGGTATTTCGACTTTTCAAGTCGCCGATTCTTTCGAAGTGAGAATCCCCAAACAATAATCTCCCAGCAACTTTTAGACTCGAACTAAATGATGTTCGTCGATCATGTTCTTATATTGACTGCTCGATCTTTCTGCGATGCTTCTTTTCTAGCTTATCCTATCCTTCCACTTTAAAATGATCTGACGACTAACGTGAATTCTGATTTGATCTGATGACTAACGAATATTCAGATAATCAAATTCTCAACTTTTTCCCTGCTTATCCTATCCTTCCACTTTAAAGTGATCCAACGGTTATGAAAACACTCGAAGCAGATCAATGATTGACGATGATTGCAGAACCACAACCTGCGAGTGATTTAACTCATCACCCAAAATCTGCAATTTGAAGTTGTGTGTTATTGGTGAGTCAACTACAATCATCGATCTTCGAGGCTATAAGATCTGATGGTCATGACTAATTGTGGGATTGGAAATATCACTGTATTTAATTCTCCTTTCAATTTCCGCAATCTATCCCTGCCATTGATCTGACGATTGCGCATCCGACGGTCATGAATTAATCCGACTTAATCTGAGCATTTGTTATATCAACCACAATCGTCGATATTTGGGTTTATGAGATCTGATGATCTAGACTAATTGCAGGATTAGAACTAGCAATTTGTTTAATTCTACTTTCTCTCTCCGCAATTCATCCCTGTTGTTGATCTGGATTACAAATCCAATGGTCACTATCCTCCTCCTGAGCTGCTTTGATCTCTTCATAATGTTCTCTCCTCCTCATGAGCTTATGCTTTTCCTGTTTTCCATCATTGTTGTTGTTCTTGCCATCAATGACAAGCACACTCTTCCTGTAAAACATGCCAACAATCTCCCCCCTTTGGCATTGATGGTAATCCTAAAAGGCTGCACTATTCTTCTTAACCTCTTATAACATCCAAACCACACCTTTTCTCCCCCTTTGACATCAATGTCAAAGAAAACATGCTCCCCCTGAGCTTTTGTAGTACTTTTCGGAGGTATCAGATAATCAATCAACACATACTCCCCTTGACAGGATGGACTCTCTCAGGTGAGAGAAGAGATGACACCCATCTTTTGACAGAGATATTCAAATGGTGTCTTGGCTAGGGTTTTAGTAAAGATGTCTACAATTTGTTCTGTGGAAGGAATATAATTCAGCTGGACAACTTAGTTTGTAACCTACTCTTTGAGAAAATGATACTTTATTGGTATATGCTTCGTCTTTGAATGGAGAACATGATTCTTCAAGACACTAATGGCATTGGTGTTATCACAATGAAGTGGAATGGGATCAGTATAAGTTACCTTCAAATATGCAAGAGTTTGTATCATCCATAAGATCTGAGTGCAACAAGTAGAAACAACAATGTACTCTGCCTATGTAGTTGATAATGAAATAGATCCCTACTTCTTACTAAGCCATGCTACTAACGAATCACCTAATAAGAATGCACCTCCACTGGTGCTCTTTCTCTCATCCAAACAATTTTCCCAATCAATATCTGAATATGCAATTAATTGTAAATTCTGATTTCTAGGATACCAAAGACCATAAGTCATTGTACCCTTCAAATATTTGAATATCCTCTTGACAACTACTAGATGATTTTTTTTAGGAGCAGACTGATAATGACCTACCATTCCAACAACTTGCATTATATCAGGACGGGATGTTGTGATGTACAAAAGACTGCCTATCATTGATTGATATGTTCTTTGATCAACATCAGGTGAAATCTCATCTTTACTGAGCTTGGAACCAACCACCATAGGTGTACTAACAGGAGAGGAATATTCCATCTGAAACCTCTTTAATATCTCTTTCAAATACTGTTCTTGAGAGATAAATATCCCTGCAGAACTCTGATTGATTCGTAAACCAAGAAAATATGATAGTTATCCTATCATGGACATCTCAAACTCAGTCTGCATTGAATTAGAAAACCACTAAACTGAAGGGTCATTAGTGCATCCAAAAATAATGTCATCTACATAAACCAAAACAACTAATAAATCATCACCTTCAGACTTAATGTATAGATTACTGTCAACAATACCTTTCTTGAACCCTTTGTATTGTATAAATTTGTCAAGTCTATGATACCAGGCTCGTGGTGCCTGTTTCAATCCATATAATTCCTTTTTCAACTTGCAGACATAGTCAGGATTATCTATTAGTGAAAATCCTTCAGGTTGCTCCATATACATCTTCTTCTAGATCTCCATTAAGAAATGCTGACTTAACATCCATCTGAAATACTTTAAATTTCTTATGATAGGCATACGCAAGAAACATTTTGATGGCTTCCAATCTTGCCACTGTTGCAAAGGTTACATCAAAATCCCATCCTTCAACTTGTGCATACCCCTTACAGACCAATTTGGATTTATTCCTAACAATTTGTCCTTGTTCATTCATTTTGTTCTTAAACACCCATTTGGATCCAATTACATTCTTATCTGCAGGTCTAGGAACAAGCTCCCAAGTGTTGTTCTTCTCAATCTGATCCAGTTCCTCATTAATTGATTTTAACCAATTTAGATCTTTACTGGCTTCATCAAATTTATTGGGTTCCATCATGGATATGAAGGCTATATGTGATTTCTTGTTGTATTTGATTATCCTTCTCCTTGTTTGTACACCTTGGTCTTTCTCACCAATTATCTGACTTGCAAGATGTTTCTTTAGAGTAATTCTGGAGGAAGGATTTGATGATGTCTGTTGATTTGAGTCTGCCCGAGTATTTGTATCTTCATATGACTCATAGTCTTCTTTTTCTAATTCTTGGACCTGCTCATATTCAACTTCAACTATATCCTCTGTTGTTGATTCAATATTGCTCACGTCTCTTACTAGGACTAATTCATCAACTTTTATGTCAATGAAATCAACCAATTTATGCAGCCTCTTATTATAGCATCTGTATCTTTTACTGTTTGTATCATACCCTAAGAAGATGCCTTCATCAGCCCTATCATTATACTTGCCAAGGTTTTCATTATTATTCTTTATGTAGCACTTACTCCCAAAGACTTTTAAGTGTTTGATTGAAGCAGGTCTTCCATACCATAGTTCATAAGGTGTCTTGTCACTGTGTGGTCTGAGCTGAACTTTGTTAAGAATATGAATTGTTGTGTGTATTGCTTCTACCCAGTAGGTTTGACCAATGTTATTCTCATTCATCATTGACCTGGCCATTTTCTGAACTGTTCTGTTTTCCTCTCAACTACTCCATTCTGTTGTGGAGTTCCTGGGATTGTGTAGTCTCTCTTAATCCCATGTTTATCAAAAAATTCCTTGAAATCACTTGACATAAATTCTCCTCCTCTATCTGATCTTAATCTTAATCTCTGCATATTGTTTGCTCCTCCTCCTGAGCTTATGATTTTCCTATTTTCCATCGTCGCTATTGTTATTTCCATCAATGACAAGAATACTCTTCTTGTAAAACATGCCAACAATCTCCCCCTTTGGCATTGATGGTAACCCTGAAAGGCTGCACTATTCTGCTTAGACCTCCAACTGTAGAATCCAGACCACAACTTTTCTCCCCCTTTGACATCAATGCCAAAATATTCTCCCCCTGATCTATTGCAATACTTTTCAGAGGTATCAGATATTCAACCAACACATACTCCCCCTGACAGGATGGACTCTCTCAGGTGAGAGAAGGGATGACACCCAGCTTCTGACGAAGATATTCAAATGGGGTCTTGGCTAGGGGTTTAGTAAAGATGTCTGCAATTTGTTCTATGGAAGGAATATAATTCAGCTGAACAACTCTATTTGTAACCCGATCTTTGAGAAAATGATACTTTATTGGTATATGCTTCGTATTTGAATGGAGAAAATGATTCTTCGAGACACTAATGGCACTGGTGTTATCACAGTGAAGTGGAATGGGATCAGTATAAGTTACCTTCAAATCTACAAGAGTTTGTATCATCCATAAGATTTGAGTTCAACAAGTAGCAACAATAATGTACTCTACCTCTATAGTTGATAATGAAATAGATCCCTGCTTCTTACTAAGCCATGCTACTAAAGAATCACCTAAGAAGAATGCACCTCCACTGGTGCTCTTTCTCTCATCCAAATAGTTTTCCCAATCAACATCTAAATATGCAGTTAATTGTAAATTCTGATTTCTAGGATACCAAAGACTATAAGTCATTGTACCCTTCAAATATTTGAATATCCTCTTGACAACTGCTAGATGAATTTGTTTAGGAGTAGACTGATAACGACCTACCATTCCAACAACTTGCATTATATCAGGACAGGATGCTGTGATGTACATAAGACTGCCTATCATTGATCAATACGTTATTTGATCAACAACAGGTGAAATGTCATCGTTACTGAGCTTGCAACCAACCACCATAGGTGTACTAACATGAGAGGAATATTCCATCTGAAACCTCTTTAACATCTCTTTCAAATACAATGCTTGAGAGATAAATATCCCTGCAGAACTCTGATTGATTCATAAACCAAGAAAATATGACAATTCTCCTATCATGGACATCTCAAACTTAGTCTGCATTGAATTAGCAAACCACTGAACTGAAGGGTCATTAGTGCATCCAAAAATAATGTCATCTACATAAACCAAAACAACTAATAAATCATCACCTTCAAATTCAATGTATAGATTACTGTCAACAATACCTTTCTTGAACCCTTTGTCTTGAAGAAATTTGTCCAGTCTATGATACCAGGCTCGTGGTGCCTGTTTCAGTCCATATAATTCCTTTTTCAACTTACAGACATAGTCAGGATTATCTGTTAATGAAAATCCTTCAGGTTTTTCCACATATACATCTTCTTCTAGATCTCCATTAATAAATTATGACTTAACATCCATCTGATATACTTTAAATTTCTTATGGCAGGCATAGGCAATAAACATTCTGATGGCTTCCAATCTTGCCACTGTTGCAAAGGTTTTATCAAAATCCTGTCCTTCAACTTGTGCATACCCCTTACAGACCAATATGGATTTATTCTTAACAATTTGTCCTTGTTCATTCATTTTGTTCTTAAACACCCATTTGGAGCCAATTGCATTCTTATTTGCAGGTCTAGGAACAAACTCCCAAGTATTGTTCTTCTCAATTTGATCAAGTTCCTCATTCATTGATTTTAACCATTTTACATCTTTACTAGCTTCATCAAAGTTCTTGGGTTCCATCATGGATATGAAGGCTATATGTGATTGTTTGGTGTCTTTGATTATCCTTCTCCTAGTTTTTACACCTTTGTCTTTCTCACCAATTATCTGACTTGCAGGATGATTCTTTTGAGTAATTATGGAGGAAGGATTTGATGTTGTCTACTGATTTGAGTCTGCCTAAGTATTTGTATGTTCATCTGACTCAGAGTCTTGTTTTTATGATTCTTGGACCTGTTCATATTCAACTTCAACTATATCCTCTGTTGTTGATTCAATATTGTTCACATCTCTTACTGAGACTCCATAAACTTTTATATCAATGAAATCAACCAATTTATGCAGTCTCTTATTATAGCATCTGTATCCTTTACTATTTGTAGCATAGCCTAAGAATATGCCTTCATCAGCCCTATCATCATACTTTCCAAGGTTTTCATTATTATTGTTTATGTAGCACTTACTCCCAAAGACTTTGAAGTGTTTGATTGAAGCGGGTCTTCCATACCACAGTTCATAAGGTGTCTTGTCATTCTGTCGTCTGAGGTTAGATTTGTTAATAATATTAATTGTTGTGTGTATTGGATCTACCCAGTAGGTTTGACCAATGTTCTACTCATTCATCATTGACCTGGCCATTTGCTAAATTGTTCTGTTTTGCCTCTCAACTACTCCATTCTGCTGTGGAGTTCCTAGGATTGTGTATTCTCTCTTAATCTCATGTTTATCACAAAATTCCTTGAAACCACTTGACATAAATTCTCCTCCTCTGTGTGATCTTACAACCTTTAATCTATTTCTTGTTTGATCTCAGTTAAAGCCTTAAATATTTTGAATTCTCAAATGCTTCAGCTTTTTCTTTGAGAAAATCAACCCAAGTGAGTCTGGAGTAATCATCAATGATTAGGATGAAGTATTTTTCCTTCCCTGTGCCTTCCTGTCTTGATGATCCACATAAATCCATATGAACTAATTGGAGTGGTTTCTCTGTTAAAGTAGAGATCTTTGATTTAAACTGTGTCATGGTTAGCTTTCCTACTTGGCAGGGTTTACACATAGAATCTTGTGGCTTTGATATTCTTGGAAGATCTTTGACTGCCTCAAGATTTGTGATCTTGATTAAGTGGTCAAAGTTTAGTTGTCTAAGTCTCCAATGCCAGAACCAACTTTCATCATATTTTCTTAGATGACACTCTTCTCTATCTTCTTTCAGCACATATACATTATTATCTGTCCTTATGCCTTTAGCCAACACTTTTCCTGAGTTTACAGACTTTATCTTACAATATTTGGAAGTGAACACCACTTCACATCCTCTGTCACACATTTGACTTACACTGAGAAAATTGTGTTTCAGCCCATCTACCAACAGAACATCCTAGGCTTTTCCTTTGCCATTACTTAAACTCACCATCCCTTTACCCTTGATTTTACCTGGTTCATCATTTCCAAAGGTCACATTTCCTGTTTTGATTTTACTTATAGACATAAACTTATCCGTGTCTCCAGTCATGTGCTTGGAGCATCCACTATCTATATAAAAAGGGTCTTTTTTTTTAGCTGAAAGTACTAGACCACATTTTTTACTATCTTTCTTTTTCCATGTGGTGGCATTTCTAGCTAAGGGTTTTATCCTTGGATCTGCTTTGTAATTCTTCAGATGGCAGTTTGCAACTTTGTGGCCGAAGTTATGACAATTATAGCATTGGAGCTCAATGTTCAATAGGTCAAATTGATTGGTGAAACTTTGTCTACTCATTGGTTGTTTATTTCTATGTTGCAAATATTGTTTGTTTCTTGATCTCCTCAGTTGCATGTCTCTAAAATTAATTTGACAATTTTCAATCTTATGACCAAAATTATAGCAGTAAAAATAGTAACCATGGAAGAAATTTTGGTACTTGAAGGATGACCTTCTTCTTGGCATTTGTTGCTCCATCTTCTGATATATTTGTTTTTTATCAGGGATCATATTGTCTTTATTAGATTTTGGTGTCAGAGTACTCACATGGTCTGATTGTCTGCTGACTTGGAATTTGATCATCTTTACTGACTCTTTTATTTTTGGTTGTTCGTTTCTTGAACCACTTACATAATCTAAACCAATATTCAACAAAGGATATCTTTGTTTTCTCAAAATGTCATTTAGTTCTGCTGAGGCTTTAATGCTTGGAAGATTTTGGAGATAGAATGCTTTAAACTTCTCCATCTCTTTTCTGGTTTTTACTGCCTCTTCTTCCAAGGCTTCACATCTTGCCTTCTTTTCTAATAACTGTTGTTTCAGAATGTCCTCTATTTTTTTTGCCTCTTCTAATTCCACTTTTAGCAGGGCAAAGTATTCATCAGGTTTTTTACTGTCTTTCTCGAACTGTATCAACAATCATTTTTTCTTTTTCTTTTTAAATCTGAGTTTAGAAATTTATTCTAGAGCACTGATGAGTTCTCCTTCCAAGTCAACCACAACTTCTTCATCATCAACATCACTTCCTGTTCTTTTACTATCATAATCCTCTTTGGTCATAAGAATAAAGTCATTAACCTTATCTTCACAAGCATAATCACTATCCGTGTCTCCTGAAGAGTCATCATTGTTTACACATAAAATTTTCTTTTTACCAAATATCTTGGATTTGTACTTCTCTTCACCTTCAACATTCTGGTCCTTCTTCTTGTGTGGACACTTGTATTCAAAGTGACCTATATTTCCACAGTTAAAACATTTGAAGGTCGATTTTCCTTGGTACTTAGCTGATCCTTTCTTTAGTCTTCTCACAAATTTTTCTTCAATCTCATCAAGCTCATAATCCTCATTCTTATATGCTTTAAATGATGCTTCTCTAGAGGTGGGTTTATCTTTACCTATACTCATTTCATAAGCAGTCAGAGTTCCTAGGAGTTGGTCAATCGACAAAGTTTTAAGATCATTCAGTTCTTCTATTGCATAAACTTTTTCATTAAATCTATTGGGCAGAGATCTTAAAATCTTCTGAACTAAAAATGAGTCTTCAATATTCTCACCAAGACCCTTCATGGCATTAAAAATATACTCAACTCTTAAAAAATATTTACTAACTGTTTCATCCTCATTCATCTTTAGTTGTTCAAATTTCAATCTATGTGTCTAAAGTTTGGCACCTTTTACTTTCTCATCTCCTTCATAACTGCTAATAAGTTTATCCCACATTTCTTTGGCAGATTCAAGTTGCATGACCTTTACAAATTTAGATTCATCAAGCCCACTTAATATAGCATTCATTGCCTTAGCGTTGAAGCTGAATTCTAGCTTGTCATCCTTAGAAGCTAGTACAATTGGCTATACATAACCAGTCTCTACAACATCCCAAACATCAACACTTAAGGCCATGATGTATGTTCTCATTCTAACCTTCCAGAAGGAAAAATTTGTTCCATCAAACATAAGAGGCTTAATTGTTGAAGTTCCTTCATGGCTTGTCATGTTTAAGCTTACTGATCTACCTTTAAATAAAAGGAACCCGCTCTGATACCGATTTTTGGAATTACTAAGAAAACTGAGAGGGNGGGGGGGGGGGGGGGGGTAAATCAATTGTTACTGTTCTTAAACAATTTTATGCCTATTAAAATATTATTAACCTTCTCCAAGCGGTCATTAATATTATGCAAGACATGAACAACATAAATAACAAACATCAATCACCCATATGATATACACAGAGACAGATATTTCACAAGGAAACCCATAAAGGGAGAAAACCTCTTCTTCTTCGAATGATAGGAAGTATTTTAAGTTCTGTACATCATATTTCTTTGAGCACCAAATTAAAATGAGGCTACAACATCTTCTTTAACAAGATGCAACTTGCTGAGAGCACCAACTCTCTAGTTTCTCTAGAACCCACTAGAAGGAAGCACCAACTCCCTGAGTGTTCCAACACCAACTAGATGGAAGCACCAACTTCCAGTCACACATGCACCAATCTATATAACATATAACAATGGTTCTCCCTTGCACCACCCTAATTTTTCTGGCTGCAACCAAATGGAAACTACAACTCCTAGTCTCATCACTGCTCTGCTCTGCCTGCATGAGTGTGTTCATGCTGCTCGCATCTTCTTGCACCAACCTATTCAACTTCTCTTCTTCCTTTTATGCTCTGTGCTTCCTCTTCATCCTTTTCGCTGAGTCTCTAATCTTCCCTTTAGATAGTGCACTACATCACCTCCTACACACATGCATGACTATGGAAAAAGCACACTATACTCTTTGTTCTGCATGTTTTTATCACGTTGAGTCCTCTGCCTGATCATGATTCAAAACACTTCATCTTCCCTGGCGGTTATACTGTATCTGTTCATCATCAGTGGCAGTTATCCAAATTTTCTTTGGATTCTCTGGCAGTCGCAACTCTTCATCTTCTCTGTCAGTTACAACCAATCAATTATGGATTCTTTGGCTTCTAAGCTCCTTCCTGTTGGAATTACTAAGACAATTGAGAGGGGGGGTGAATAAGTTGTTACTGTGCTGAAACAATTTTAAGTCTCTTGAACCATTTTTAATCTTTCTCCAAGTGACCATCAATATTATACAACATATGGACCACATAAATAATGAGCATCAGTCACACATAAGATATATACATAGATAAATTTTCACGAGGAAACCCATAAAGGGAGAAAACCTCTTCTTCTTCGAAATGATAAGCATTCTTTTAAGTTCTGTACATCATCTATGTTTGAGAACCAACTCAAAGTGAGGCTACTACCTTTGTTTTACAAGCTCCAACTTGTTGAGAGCACCAACTCTCTGGTTTTGTTGAAATTACTAAGACAACTGAGAGGGGGGGTGAATTAGTTGTTATTGTGCTTAAACAATTTTAAGTCTATTAAAACATTCTTAATCTTTCTTCAAGTGATCATCAATATTATACAACATATGGACAACATAAATAATGAACATCAGTCACACATAAAATATACACAGAGACACATTTTCACGAGGAAACCCATAAAAGGAGAAAACCTCTTCTTCTTCGAAATGATAGGCAGTCTTTTAAGTTCTGTACATCATCTATAATTGAGCACCAACTCAATGTGAGGCTACTACCTCTGTTTTACAAGCTCCAACTTGTTTGAGAGCACCAACTCTCTGGTTTCTCTAGCACCCACTAGAAGGAAGCACCAACTCCTTGAGTGTTCTAGCACCGATTGGATGGAAGCACCTACTTTCACTTATACAAGCACCAACTCTCTGGTTTCTCTAGCACCCACTATAAGGAAGCACCAACTCCCTGAGTGTTCCAACACCAACTGGATGGAAGCACCAACTTCCAGTTACACAGGCTCCAACCTGTATAACAGAGAACACTTGTTCTCCCTTGCACCACCCTGCCACCCTGGTTTCTCTGGCTGCAACCAGATGGAAGCTACAACTCCTTGTGTTCAAGCACCCACTTGAACCTCTGAGGACAACAATCCTCCCTAGCACCTCCCAACCACCCTGAAATATAAAACTTTGCTTTCTATGAATTTATTACAGTGATTCAATAGTTTTCATTTTCTTACTAGTCTTATCACTGTTCAACTATGCCTCTCTGCTCTGCCTGCATCAGTATCTCCCTTCTTTCATCCTCTTCATCTTTCTGATATTATCCTCTGTCTCAGCATGCACACCTTGGATTTATCTTCTTCTCACAGATATGCATCTTTGATATGTGCACTTTCTGCTCTCTTCCACTATTTTGTTATATTCAGCTTCTGTTCCTCATCTCTATGTTTTCTTTCCAATGCGCATACTGTAATTTTACCTTTCTACAGTTTAATTCATTTTTCACTCTGCACAGCCACACGCGCACAGTCACAACGTATATCTTTTATCCACTTCCTCTTGGGTTACACCTTAAATCTTCTTGGGAAAAAAACACCTCAGCAACTGAATCACCAACTGTCCAAGAACCATGATTCGGTTCTGCTAACTGAATCATAACTGAACAGTTAATCATAAAGATCAACAATATCCCTTTGATCAGATGCTCAAATAACCAACACCGTTGGATTAAATCCGCAGGTTCTTGCGTTTATTTCGCCATTTCTCATTTCGACATTTCAGCATTTCGGCATTCCTGTGGTGAAGAGTCTCGACTCTTCATGTTACGATCGCCAAAAAGGAGCTTATCTTGGTGCTAGCTCCTCCCTCTCACATGACCACTGACGGTGACCACAACCTACACCAAAAGGTGTTTTTCGCATCTCGACATTTTGGCATTTCGACATTCTTGTGGTGAAGTGTTTCAACACTCCAACTCCCGGTATCCGAAACCTACAACAAAAGGTGTTTTTCGCATTTCGGCATTTCGACATTCCTGTGGTGAAGTGTTTCGACACTCCAACTCCTGGTATCCGAAACTCCGAAATGGAGTCAGATCAACGGTTCGGTATTTCGTTGTTTCGCATTTCGGTGTTTCGACATTTCTGTGATGAAGTGTTTCGACACTTCCAACTCCCGGTATCCGAAACTCCGAAATGGAGTCAGATCAATGGTCCAGTATTTCGGCGTTTTGCATTTCGGTGTTTCAACATTTCTGTGATGAAGTGTTTCAACACTTCCAACTCCCTATATCTGAAACTCTGAAATGGAGTCATATCAACGGTCTGGTATTTCGGCGTTTCACTTTTTGGCATTTCGGCATTTCTGTGATGAAGTGTTTCGACACTTCCAACTCCCGGTATCCGAAACTATGAAATAGAGTTTAGCTTCTGATACCCGAAATGGAGTTTAGCTTCTGATCTTTCCATGCGATCATCGTTGTGCTGCTGGTCATGATCTTTGCCATCAATGACAAACATGCATACTCTTCCTCTGTCTGAAAACATGCCAACAATATCCCCCTTTGGCATTGATGGCAACCCCTTGAAGAACATCCAATTATACCACTGTAGCATCTTTGAAATTACCACACATACCTGAAATGGAGTTTAGCTTCTGATCTTGCCATGCAATCATCATTGTGCTACTGGTCGTGATCTTTTCCATCAATGACAAACACGCATACTCTGCCTCTTTCTGAAAACATTCCAACAATCTCCCCCTTTGGCATTGATGGCAACCCCTTGAAGAACATCCAATTATGCCACTGTAGCATCTTTGAAATTACCACACTTTCTCCCCCTTTGACATCAATGTCAAATAAGAGACACGCTACCCTTGAGCTGTTGCAGTACATACTCCCCCTGTCAACTATGAGCAGCTTAGAAATACAACAGATATTCAATAAGTACTCCCCCTGACCAGGTGAACATATTAGACGAAAGAAGTTATAACCCCCAACTTTTGACGAAGATATCCAAAGGGGGTCACTGCTAACGGCTTAGTAAAGATATAAACTATCTGTTCTGTGGAAGGAAAATAATTCACCTGAACAATTCTGTTTGTAACTTGTTCTCTGAGAAAATGGTATTTTATTGGTATGTGTTTAGATTTTGAATGAAGTACATAATTCTTAGAGAGACTGATGGCACTGGTGTTATCACAGTGAAGTGGAATGGGATCAGTGTAAGTTACCTTCAAATCTGCAAGAGTTTGTATCATCCATAAAATCTGAGTGCAACAAGTAGTAGCAGTAATGTACTCTGCTTCTGTAGTTGATTAAGAAATAGATTCTTGCTTTTTACTAAGCCATGCTACTAATGAGTCACCCAGGAAGAATGCTCCTCCATTGGTGCTTTTTCTCTCATCAACACATTTTTCCCAATCTGCATCTGAATAAGTAGTGAACTGAAAATTCTGATTTCTGGGATACCACAGACCATAAGTCATTGTTCCCTTCAAGTATTTGAATATCCTTGTGACAGCTACCAAGTGACTTTGTTTAGGAGCTTACTGATAACGACCTACCATTCCAACAACTTACATTATATCAGGATGGGATGATGTGATGTACAAAAGACTACCTATCATTGATTGGTATGTCCTTTGATCAACATCGAGTGACATATCATCTTTACTGAGCTTGCAACCAACCACCATAGGTGTACTAACAGGAGAGGAATCCTCCATCTGAAATTTCTTCAACATCTCTTTTAAATATTTTTCTTGAGATATAAAAATTCCTGCAGAACTCTGTTTTACTTGTAAGCCAAGAAAATATGACAGTTCTCCTATCAAGGACATCTCAAACTCTATTTTCATAGAGTTAGCAAACCATTGGACATATGATTCATTAGTACAACAAAAAATAATATCATCTACATAAACCAAAACAACTAGTAAATTATCACCTTCAGACTTAATGTAGAGATTGTTGTCAACAATACCTTTCTTGAACCCTTTGTCTTGTAAAAATTTGTCTAGTCTATAATACCAATCTCATGGTGCTTGTTTCAGTCCATATAAGGCCTTCTTCAGCTTGCAAACATAATTAAGATTATCTGTCAATGAGAATCGTTTAGGTTGCTCCATAAAACTTCTTCCTCTAGATATCCATTAAGAAAAGCTGACTTAACATCCATCTGATACACTTTAAAGTTCTTATGGCATGAATATTCAAGGAACATTCTGATGGCCTCCAATCTTGCCACTGCTGCAAAAGTTTCATCAAAGTCCTGACCTTCAACTTATGCATACCCTTTACAGACCAATCTGGATTTATTTCTAATAACTTGTCCTTTTTCATTCATTTTATTCTTGAACACCCATTAGGAACCTACTACATTCTTATCTTCAGGTCTAGGGACAAGCTCCCAAGTATTGTTCTTCTCAATCTGATCAAGTTCTTCATTCATAGCTCTAATCCAATCATCATGCTGGCTGGCTTCATCAAATTTTTTTGGTTCAGTCATAGATAAAAAGAAACATGAGATTGTTCTGAGTCTTTAATCAATTTCCTTCTTGTCTGAACTCCTTTATTTATATCTCCAATTATCTGATTTCCAGGATGATTCTTTCTAACAATCCTGAGAGGTGATTTTTCTTCTTTCTACTGATTTGTATCAGCCTGAGTATTCGTATGTTCATCTGATTCAGATTCTTCCCTTTCTGATCCTTGGACCTGTTCATCTTCATCTTCAACTATATCTTCTGTGCTTGGTTCAACACTGGTTACATTTCTGACCGAGATTTCTTCATCAACTTTTATGTCTATACAATCAACCAGTTTATGCAGTCTCTTATTGTAACATCTGTACCCTTTACTGTTTGTAGCATAACCCAAGAAGATACCTTCATCATCCCTGTCATCATATTTGCCAATATTTTCATCATTGTTCTTGATATAACATTTACTCCCAAAGACTTTAAAATGCTTGATTGAAGCAGGTCTTCCAAACCATAGTTCATAAGGAGTCTTGTCACTGTGTGGCCTGAGATGAGCATTGTTAAGGATATGAACGGCTGTATGAATTTCTTCTACCCAATATGTCTGAGGTATGTTCCTTTCATTCATCATTGATCTTGCCATTTGCTGTACTGATCTATTCTGCCTTTCAACAACTCCATTTTGTTGTGGAGTCCTTGGAATTGTGTATTCTCTTTTGATCCCATGTTTATCAAAGAACTCTTTGAAGTTCCATGAACTAAACTCTCCTCCTCTATCAGATCTTACTGCCTTTAATATTTTTCCTATTTGATTCTCAGTCAGAGCCTTAAACACTTTGAATTTTTCAAATGCTTCAGATTTTTCTTTCAAAAAGGCAACCCATGTTAGTCTAGAATAATCATCAATAATCAACATAAAATAATTTTCTTTTCCTGTACCTTCTTTCCTTGATGGTCCAAATAAATCCATATGTACTAACTGAAGAGGTTTTTCTGTTGAAGGAAAATTTTTAGATTTGAAATGAGTGCGAGTAAGATTTCCTATCTGGCAGGGTTTACAAATAGAGTCGTATGGCTTTGATATCTTCAAAGGATATTTTACTACTCCATTGTTTCTGAGCTTGATTATATGATCAAAATTTAGGTGTCCAAGTCTCCTATGCCACAGCCAAATTTCATCATAATTGCTTAAGTGGCATTCTTCTTTTTCTTCTTTTAACACATAGACATTGTTTTCTGTTGTTATCCCTTTTGCAACTAGCTGTCCTGAATTCACAGATTTTATTCTACAGTCTTTAGAGGTAAAAATGACTTCACATCCTCGGTCACAGACTTGACTGACACTAAGAAGATTATGTTTCAGACCTTCTACAAACAACACATATTGATCTTTCCCTTTGCCATTACTCAAACTTACCATTCCTTTACCTTTTATTTTTCCTGGTGCATCATTTCCAAAAGTTACATTCTCTGATTTTCTTTCACTTAGAGTTAGAAACTTACTTTTGTCTCCAGTCATATGTTTGGAACAT
>ML780624.1:54547-72293 GCA_009831015.1 Picea engelmannii
ATATATACCAAGGAGACATTTTCATTTTGGATCATCTTGTACTTGAACATTTAAGTGGGGTAAAAGGAGGTTTCCCCCTCGAAGAGGCTTATTATCTGAAATTATCTCTTTTTCAAGGCGTTGAGTAATTTTCCTGAGGTTTTCATATGCTATATTGATGTTTGGTTCTTAACACCTTCTTGGTGGTTGATTCTCTTTCTTTGTTTCTGCATAGTGACTCTTATCAATGTTTGAGGATTTGACAAACTTGATAGGTTCTGTATTACTTGGATGATCACTACTTGATCCTTCTTCATACCCCAAGCCAACTTTCAACTTTGGGTTTCTTTGCTGCTTTAGAATGGAGGTTAATCCTTCTGAAGCTTTAATACTTGAAAGATTTTAGTGATACAATGCCTTAAACTTCTCCATCTCTTTTCTGGTTTTTACTATCTCTTCTTCTAAGGCTTCACACCTTGCTTTCTTCTCTGATAACTGTTGTTTCATTATGTCCTCTATTTTCTTTACCTCTTCTAACTCTACTTTTAATAGGGCAAAGTCTTCATCAGGTTTTTTACCATTCATTTTAAAATGTATCAACAACTATTTTTTTTTTCTCTTCTTACATCCGAGTCTGTCAATTTCTTCCAAAGCACTGATTAATTCACCTTCCATATCCACCACTGCTTCTTCATCATCCATGTCACCTTCTATGAGTTTATCATCAAGATATCCCATAGCCATAAGCATAAAGTCATTCACTTTGTCTTCACAGGTTGAATCACTATCTAAGTCTTCTGAGGAGTCATCATTGTTTGCACACAAACTTTTCTTTTTACTATATTTCTTAAATTTGTATTTCTTTTCATCATCAGAGTTCTGGTCTTTTTGGTCCTTTTTCTTGTGGGGACACTTACATGAAAAATGGCCTATTTTACCACAGTTAAAGCATTTGAAGGGAAACTTTCCTTGATATTTTCTTGATCCTCTCTTTAACCTTCTCACAATTTTTTCTTCAATATCATCTAGCTCTGAATCAATATTCTTGTTTGCTTTAAAAGAAGCCTCTCTAGTAATGGATTTATCTTTGCTAATTCTCATTTCATATGCAGTTAAAGTTCCTAGGAGTTGATCACTGGATAGAGTTTTAAGATCATTTAGTTCTTCTATTGCATAAACTTTTGGATTAAATTTATCAAGAAGAGATCTTAAAATCTTCTGAACTAAGAATGATACTTCAAACTTCTCACCAAGACCCTTCATGACATTCACAAGTTCTTCAACTCTTAAAAAATACTTTCTAATTGTTTCATCTTTATTCATCTTTAGCTGTTCAAATTTCAATCTATATGTTTGAAGTTTGGCATCTTTTACTTTCTCATTTCCTTCATCACTGCTAATAAGTTTATCCCACATTTCTTTGGTAGTTTGAAGATGCATCACCTTTACAAACTCAGCTTCTGCAAGTCCATTCAAGATAACATTAATTCCCTTAGCATTAAAGCTAAATTCTAACTTATCATCCTTGGAAGCTAGCACAACAGGCTTTATGTATCCAGTCTCTATTACATCCCAAACATCAGCACCTAAGGCCATTTGGTATGTTCTCATTCTAACCTTCCAGAAGGCAAAATTTCCCCAGCACCACCCTGCCACCCTGTTTTTCTAGCCACAACTAGATGAAAGATACAACTTCCAATATTCAAGCACCAAATTGAATATCAGAGGACCACAATCCTCCCTAGCACCACCCTTCCTCCCTGATTATGAATAAATGATTGACAAACAAACAATACAGGTAGTTCAATTCTTACCCCTTCTTCACTGTTCTGCAATTCTGCTCTGCTTCAAAAAATGTTATGCAGTTCTGCTCCACTTCATGCTATTCTGCTATTTTTCTCTTGCTTCATGCTAGTCTTCTATTCTTCTCTTGCTTCTGTCTATTCGGCGACTGTTACTCATCTCTGAGTTTTATCTCATGCTCTGCATTCTTTCATTTTACCTTTCTTATCGTTCATCTCATTGTTTCGGTTAGAACAACCAACCTTACACAGTCGCTGCATCTCTCCTTTTATACACACCAGCCTCATCAGTTTACACCTCGAATCTCTTTGGGAAAAGACAAAAAACGTCTCAGCAACTGAATCGCCAACCGATCAAGAATCATGATTCCATTTCTAACCAAATCGTAACTGAGCTTATTAATCATGAAAATAAACAATGACCCTTCGATCATATTCCTGATTAACCTGCACCATTGGATTAAATCCACAAGGTCTTGCATTTATCCCATATGCCAACTCGATGTGACCATGGGCCTAATCAAAATGCGTTTCGTATTTCTCATTTAGACAATCCTGTGTCAAAGGGTCTCAACACTCCAAGTTGCGATCCCCAAAATAGAGCTTAGCTTCATGCTAGCTCTTCCCTCTCATATGACCATCGGCGGTGACCACAGCCTACACCAAAAGGTGTTTCACATTTCACGAACTTATGAACTTCATCGAGCCTGATCAACGGTCGAGATCTCTAATGATCCGATGGTCCAGATCTCATTGCGATCTCGCGTTTTAGGATTCCTATGATGAAGGGTCTCGACACTCCAAGTTGTGATACCCAAAATGGAGCTTAGAAATTAGCTCCTTCCCTTAAGCCTTCGATGATGTGACCTTGTCTATGACCACGAGCCAGACCTTATCACGATTTCACATATTGCAAGTTGTAAGGTTAGATAATTTCCTTCCTTTGACTTTCCAGTCAGCGAAATGTTAATCCCTCGCCACATGTCCCTCTTGGATCAACGGTAAGGATCTTATCACAATTTCACAACTTCACGGGCCTTTGTCATGCCTGATCAATGATCCACGATGTCCCTTTGATCAACGACTCAGATTAAGTCGTGGTTTCACATTTCACGATTTCATAGGATAGAGAACCTCCTTTCTTTGACTTCCCAGTCAGAAAAATGCCAATCACTCGCCATGTGTCCTCTACATCCAATGTTCCACAACATACCTCAATCCAAAGGTCCAGATCAATTCTCGGGATTTCTCATATCGCAAGTTCCCACACCATGTTCTGTTGACTCCTCCAATGTGCAGGTCAGTGAAATTCTAGTCACTTGCCACGTGTCCTTCTTGAATATGGAAGGTCCTCCTGCTTTCGGGGTTTTGTAGGCCCGCTTCATCTTACACGTAAAGACCGTGCTCCTTCTTATGGATCCAACGACGGTTGTTCTTTGGGCTCAGATCTGACACCTGAGATCTATTCTCTTCTACTGCGTGCTCTTCCTACCTGAATTCATATATGAAGGTCATCGGGAATTCTGAATGGGATCCAACGATCACTATTTCTCTTCACTGTTCATATTTCCATTTCCATGCCATTATCATTGCGCTACTAATCATGATGATCTTCGCCATCAATGACAAACATGCATACTCTGCCTCTGTCTGAAAACATGCCAACACTTCCTTCATGTGACCATCGGCGGTGACTAAACACATATTCAAAAGGTGCTACCCGAACTCGGTCTTGTGAGAGCTAGCTCTGTTTCTTGATATGACCTTGGGCGATGGTATCTCGTGACCTCGTGATTGTGGGCATGAGCTCTCTTCTCGCTAGCCCCCTCTCGCATGTGACCTCGGGCTCCATCCTTTCATAAGAGAACTATTACAGATATGTCCAAGAGTGGTTTACGATCAAACTCTTTTCTCCCACAATCCACCTCTAGCTGCCACGTACCCTTTCACCAAAACCGTGGTTTCAATTGTGGCCCGCTTACGAAAAATTAGGACCTGATCATGTTCATGCCCCATAATCGAGCATGATCGTTGATCTCACGGTCTCTGACAGATTCCTTTGATCAATGGCTTTGATCAATATTCCTTTCCCACCTTCTTTCCTCCATCCATGCACGATCCTTAGTCTTAGCAACCAAGTGACATGTGGCCTGTAACACCCTGTTTCCCCTAGTCTGTAAAAATAACTATACTGGCCAAGTATTGTGGCAAACTCAGAAATGTGAATGTGTGATGTGAATGGACCTTGTAAAAAAGGTCGATGAATGTGAATAGTATTACAGATATATATATTGCAGGACTATTGAGAGGGGATATGCTGAAAAAGAGACCACGATGGTTGGAGAAAGGTGGTGGAAGGCACCTGGAATGGTGGCGTTAACTTCCATCGAAAACCAATACTGTATTTGGACTTCACTGGCCTGGAGAACCAAGAGTGGCTCGCTGTCCCGAATTAAATGTCTCGCAGGCTGGTAGGTAGAGGGATCCTCATGAGTAATGAGGGATGGGGGTGAACCACCATCCGTAGAGTCCTCAAGCTTGACCACCGCGAGGAGGACCGTGCCACACGCAACCTCGTCGGAAAGGAGAAAAGGAAGGGAAGAGTGTGCAGACAGGGGACAGATGCGAGGGAAATAGGAAGAGAAGAACTCTGGAAAAATACAGAGTGAGTGATAACAAAGAAGAGGGAGAGTAACCCTCGTTCTTAGTCACTGGCAAACCGAGATGCAGTCTCGCAGCATCGTGGTCTCAACTCGGGGGTGGCTAGTGGTAAATCCGTTGGGAGTCGTTGAGCCTACGGTTGGGTGGAAACGAGCACCCCTCTCAACAGTTGTAATCACATCTGGTGTTATTTCTAACAAGTGTTTTACATCTTGCATCTTGAAATTTATATGTTGACATGTATGCTCATAGTCTGTGCAGTTTTATGAATGGTTTGAGTATAAGACTGCCAGTGTAGTGTTTTGATTTCAGATATGGTGGTTGCATGCTTATAATGGAAAGACTACGTATGGATTATGTTTTATAAATCGCCATTTATATGCATACCGATCTAATTCAGACTTCAAGTCTACTTTTGGGAAATCTATGTCCTTATTCGTCCCCAGGAATACCCAGAATATATCTCTCCACATAGATACCCTTCTTGGACAGCTTACCAAGAACCTAGAAAAGGATTTGAAGGCACAAGTCTTACTAACCTTGTACAAGGAAGAATGATCCTCTTGAAATCCCGAAATAACAACGTAGGGATAGGTATCGATCGATGGATGAGATCCCGTCGGAAGATCAGTGGTCATTCATGATCGTTAGGTTGGAGGAAGAAATAAGGGCATTACATTCCTTAACCCTTTTCCTTTATCTTCATGAGTAGTGAAGAAATAGGAACCGTAGATCCCCAAGGTCCGTGAGAGTATCTGGACAGTTGGTTTTTCCACGTCCAGGGAGCAGTGGGAGAGTGCACAGCGTTGGACCGATCTGAACCATCAGATCTTAGTTAGAAAACCCGACAGTCGTTGGATCTGTCAGGAGATGCATGAGGGTTAATCCCTCGTGAGAAGGGGCGAAAGTCCTGAAATAGACCTGGACCATCCGATTAAGGAAGGCCACGTGTCGCGATATCACCCACTTCGGGAAATCAAAAATCGAGAATTCGGGAGTCCCATTGACAAGAGGTCGGGCTCTCATATTGATAAGTCCCGAAGGGAATAAGACTGTTGTCTTATGAGAAGTGGTCATATTGGCCAAGGCATATCTCAGGGGGGCTAGTTTTTGATCGAAGCCTGTTCGACACTTCGGCATTTCAGTACACGGAATACCGAAGGGCATATTCCCCTTGTGCTTGCAAGTAACGAAATCCTGACTTACGAACTCCTGAAATGGTAGCGTGTGGTCAAGTCTCGATTAACGAACGTGATCCTTTCGGAGGATCCAAGGTCGGTAACAACCGTTAGATGTGGGGAAGGAATGTGAACGGTAGTACCTCAACCCCCTCTGCCTTTGCAAGCAATGCATGAACGTGATCCTTTCGGAGGATCCAAGGTCTGTAATGACCGTTAGATTTGAGGAAGAGACACAGGCATTAATGCCATGACCCTTTTTACCCTTGCAAGGAATGAAGAAATCAGGACCGTAGATCCCATGATCCATGGAAGTACCTGGACCGTCCATCTATAGAGTACACGTGGCTGTCGGTCGACGTTTCAGCATTTCGATATCCGGGAAACCAAAGGGCAAGAACCCTTGTCTTCGCAAGTCGTGAAATCCCGATCACCGGAACCCCGAAATGGCGTGAGGTGTGAATGAGATTAAGGAAATCCGGGATTTGATCGTGACCATTAATCATCCCAAAAATATCACGACTGTTGATCTTGGTTGAAGGTTGTCGCCGTCCATTAGAGGGACACGTCACTGCTGGTGGACGTTTCAGTGTTTCAGCATCCGGGAAACCAAAGGGAAAGAAACCTTTCCTTCACAAATCACAAAACCCCGATAACCGAAATCCCGATATGCGCTGTAGTGGAGAGGAGAAGTCCCAAAAGTATCTGGACCGTCCATCAAGGGAGACGCGTGGTGAGCGGTCAGAGTTTAGGGGAAGTCCCGAAAGCCCATGGACCGTTGGATCCACACTATCAAGGACCGTTGATCTCCTACATGGATCCCCATACTGGAATTCAAAGATTTGCATAACATGAGTTTTTGGGATCGTTGCATCTCGAACCCCCGGGCACCGAAATCCCTAAAGGATCCAAACCTTCAGATCAGGGGAGGCTTATAGCCGTTGATCTCCCTTTGGAGGGAAACATTGGAGACTTCGTGGTTTTTGGGGATTTGATTGGGAAAGGAAGAAGTCATGCATCGCGATTTCCTGAATCACGAAAGGCCGATAAGGGCTTTGCTGGTTTAAGCACGTGGTCACGAAACAAGGTCACGAGGACAAGACCCAAACATGAAACTCATACTCGCTATCCCTTTCGGGGTTCGACGCTTTGTTGTGTCGGGGTTTGCAGAGTCGAAAGAGTCGATGCTCTGGTAGCGCTGAGTTGCAAAGAGAGAAAGGACGCCATACTTGTTCGGCCTGTGGTTGTGACCCACCATCACATGGAGGTGGACAAGGAAGGAAATAGCCCACGCTAGACCCCCGTAGGTATTTCGAGGATTCTGATCCTCGAGAATTTGGAAATTTTTTTTGATTTCCATAGTGGGTATGTGACAAATCGGTATCAGAGCATGTTTACAACACTCGGCCTACTTGGGTTCATGAACGAGTTGCGCAGAAGCTCCGTTCGGAACACTCCTAAGGGGAGTAACCCCCTGTCTTAACTTTCCTAATCAAAAGACGAAGTTAAGAATGAAAAACCCCTATTGTGTGTGTGTACATGTGAAAATATGAATTATGTACTGGGTATAAATAAACATAAATATTGACTAACAACCAACGTTTTTCCTTTTGCACACAAGCAGAAGATCAACCTCGGGAAATTATCAACACATAGTATGGTGACTCACCATGAAGTGGGAGAGGACTCCCACAATAGAGATGAAGAGTCCGACGATAGAAGGGCAGTAGAGACCCCTCCAGATCTAGCTGAGACTGTGAGGAGTCTCATGGTCGAATTACAAAGCTGCAAGGCTGACAATGAAAGGATGATGAAAGAACAAGAAAAGCAAACAGAACTTAACGCAGTTTTACTGCAGAGTTTATCCGATCTACAAAGACAAATGCAACATGAACCTGAAACTCAGAAACATGGTCATATCAGTAGCCACACTGAGAGGAGAACCTCGAAAAAGGTCCACCCCAGAGGTAAAGGACAAGCGTCGGATGATTCCTCTGAGAAGGAAGCTGGCAATTCAGAGGGATCTTCTAGCAGCAGAACCAGTTCCTATCCCCGAAGGAAACAAAAGAAACAAAAGTCTTCCAAAGGTCAAAAATTTGAAGAATTCATAAAGACCAAAGCACCCTCCTTCGACGGTGAAATAAAGAAGGGAGAGGAAGTAGAGGCCTGGCTGCTTGGACTAAAGAAGTATTTCAAAGTCCATGACTTTTCAAAAAAATATGAAGGCTCGAGTGGCCACCTTCAATTTGAACGGAAAGGCTTCCATTTGGTGGGAATACCTTAAGAATGTGAAAGGGGTTCACGAAGAGGACTTGTCTTGGGAATGGTTTGAGAAGTACTTCCGGAAGAAGTATCTGTCGAAAAAATATTTCGACGAAAAGACTAAAGAGTTTTATGAACTCAAACTTGGACAACTTACTATAGAAGAATATGTCAACAAATTCCTCGATTTGTTGAGGTATGTACCTTATATAAAAGTAGAAAAGGAAAAGGTACAAGGCTTCATCAGTGGACTACCCAAGGACTATCGGAACATAATTGAATTTGATGAGCCAAAGACCCTAGAAGGCACTATTTGAAAGGCAACCTATTGTCATGAACAATTTGGGCATCGAGCAGAACCTCGTGAAGGATGGAAACAAAAGAATAGTTCAAGATTTCAGAAAAAGGGAATTAAATCCCCAGGATTTAAGAACTATAAGAAGAACCCAAGAATGAGCTTCCCATCCCGGAGTATGCACCAGCAGAATTTTCCCTCCTTGAGCGGAAATAAAACTTCTAGACCCATATCAGCGAAGACTATAACCCAAAGAGAGAACCTTTGAAATGCTACAGTTGCGGGGAAGAACATCCATTGAGAGACTGTCCACACCGACAACAGAATAGTCGGAGGATTTACAACATTCAGGAATCTACCACATTCAATGATGTGGCCAGGAGTGTGCCACAAATTTATGCAGCCTTGGATAATAACCAAGCTGACCACCAAGCTTCAGTAGTGGAAATAGAAGGTATGATTTCCAACCATCTATTGTCTGTTTTAATTGACCCTGGTTCAAATTTGAGTTATATAGCCCCTAAAGTTGTTGATAAGTGTAAACTACAGCCACAAAAACATACCAAGCCATGGTTGGTACAGTTAGCCACTGGCACCAAAAGGAGGATAGCAGAGGTCATACCAGCCTACCAATTAATGTTAGGTGAATTCCCCACCCAAGAAACCCTTAACATATTACCCTTGGGATCATATGATCTGTTGATTGGTATGGACTGGCTAGCCGCCCATAAAGCCAGACTAGACTGTTACCATAAAACCTTAGAGTGTGTAAGTAAAGAAGGGAGAAGAATAACCCTTCAAGGAATCCAAAAACCTGTCTCGGTGAGACAAATATCAGCCCTGCAAATGAGAAAGTATTGCCGAAAGGGATGTCCCCTATATGCAATACAGGTGTTGAAAACAATCGAAGGTGACAAACCAAGCCCTGATGATCACCCTACCCTGGGAGAATACAGAGATGTATTTCCAGAAGAGGTACCGGGTCTACCTTCGAGAAGGGACATAGACTTATTGATAGAACTTGCACTAGGAGTGGTGCTGGTGTCTAGGACACCCTATCGGATGAGCACACCCGAGTTAGTTGAACTCAAGTTGCAATTAAAAGAAATGATGGATAAGGGATATATTCGACCCAGCATGTCTCCATGGGGAGCACCAGTCCTGTTCGTGAAAAAGAAGGATGACACCCTTAGACTGTGTATAGATTATAGGCAACTCAATAAGGTAACCATAAAGAACAAGTACCCCTTGCCTAGGATTGATGACCTGTTCGATCAATTGGGGGGTGCGTCTATTTTCTCAAAGATTGATTTGAGGTCGGGATACCATCAAGTCCGAATAAAGGGTGAAGACATCCATAAAACTGCCTTTCGAATGAGGTATGGTCACTATGAGTTTGTGGTCGTGCCATTTGGGTTGACCAATGCCCCTACCACTTTCATGTGCTTAATGAACAATGTACTCAGCAAGTTCCTAGACAAATTTGTGCTTGTTTTTATTGACGATATATTAATTTACTCCAAGAACAGAAAAGAGCATGAAGAGCATCTTAGACTTGTGCTGCAAGTGCTAAGAGAACATCAGCTCTATGCTAAATTCAACAAATGTGAATTCTTCCAGAAGGAAATACATTACTTAGGCCATGTTCTCTCTGAAGAAGGAGTAGTGGTAGACCCTGACAAAATTAGGTCTATCATGGAATGGCCTACCCTAAAGGATATTTCGGATATCATATCCTTTATGGGATTAGCATGATACTATAGGAGATTTATAAAAGGATTCTCCAAGATTGGTTGTCCAATCACTACAATCCAGAAGAAGGGGACAAAATTCCTGTGGACGCAAAAATGTGAAGAAAGATTTCAAACCCTGAAACATCTACTGACCCATGCACCTGTGCTGAAGATCGTCAATCCAGAAGCTGACTTCCTCGTGTGCAAAGATGCCTGTAAGGAAGGGCTCAGAGGAGTCCTTATGTAGGGAGGAAATGTGGTCTGCTATGAATCCCGAAAATTGAATGAACATGAAGTCAACTATGTGACTCATGATCTAGAGCTGGCTGCCATAGTGCATGCCTTAAAAATGTGGAGGCATTACCTCCTGGGAAGAAAATTTGTACTTATGATAGATCAATGTGGATTGCGATACCTGTTTGATCAACCAAAGCTCAATGCTAGACAAGCTAGGTGGATGGCCCTCCTTAGCAAGTTTGATTTCGAAATCAAGCACATTAAAGGAAAGGAAAATAGGGTGGCCGATGCCCTTAGCAGAAGTATGAAAACAATTCACCTGGAAACGGTGAGCACCTGTGAGATATATGTCAAGGAAAGAATCAGAAATGCACAAGAAACAGATCCCTTCGTCCAGATCATGACCATGTACCTACAACAAGAACCCATCGGAGTAAAATATGAAGGCTACCAGATGACCGAAGGAGGTCTGCTCACTTACAAAAGCATATTGTACATTCCTGATTGTGACGACTTGAAGAGGTTCATATTGGATGAACTACATAAAAGACCCTATACTGGTCATCCAGGATACCAGAAGATGATCACTGCCACCAGGAAACAATTTTATTAGCCTGGAATGAAGAAAGACATAGCCGAGTACTTGGCCAAATGCATAGAGTGCCAGCAAGTTAAAGCAGAACATCGACACCCACTAGGATTATTGCAACCTTTACCAATCTCAGAATGGAAATGGGAAACCATCTCCATGGATTTCATCTCTGGATTACCAACCTCAACCAAACAGAACGATGCCATTATGGTAGTGGTGGATAAATTGAGCAAGTCTGCTCATTTCATCCCTGTCAAATCAACTTGCAAAGCAATCGATATCGCCCAGGTGTTCATGAAGGAGATATTTAGACTGCATGGTATGCCAAAAGAGATCGTGTCTGATAGAGACACAAAATTTACCTCTAACTTTTGGAAATCACTGATGGTTGGTTTAGAGACCAAATTGTTGTTTAGCACCGCCTATCACCCTCAAACCGACGGAAAAATAGAAAGAGTGAACTAAATACTTGAAGACATGCTAAGAATGCATGCAATGCATCAACCCAGGAAGTGGGAAGACTATCTTCCACTGGTAGAATTCGCCTACAACAACGGCTACCAAGCATCCTTGAAGATGAGTCCCTTCAAAGTCCTCTATGGTAGGCCGTGTAATACTCCAGTTAGCTGGAGTAATCCCGTAAACAAAATTTATTTTGGACCCGACATGTTGAAAGAAATGGAACATCAGGTGACTCAGATAAAACAAAACTTGAAGGTCGCTCAGAACCGACAGAAAAGTTATGCCGACCAAAAGAGAACTCCAAGAGAGTTCAAAGCGGGAGACCATGTATATCTCAGAGTTAGGCCCAAGAAGAGTTCCCTGAAAATGGGAGCTTGTGCCAAGTTGGCACCTCAGTATTGTGGACACTTTAAGGTTCTAGATAGAGTGGGACCTATAGCCTATAGGCTAGCACTTCCTCCCACAGTAAAATCACATAACATTTTCCAGGTTTCATTATTGAAGAAATATGTACATGATGCTAACCATATAATTGAATGTTCTGTGATCCAGGAGGAACCGGAGGGAGAATTTATACCAGAACGTCAATGCATACTGGATAGAAAGGAAACCCCGCTCCAGAACCAAACCATTGCAAAGGTCAAGGTGTAGTGGAAACATTTTGGCCCAGATGAGGCTACATGGGAAATAGAGGATGCCATGAAATAGGCATATCCGATTTTGTTTACACCTGTACATGCATGTCATGTTGATAGATAAGAACATCGAGGACAATGTTCCTTTAAGGGGGAGGGAATTGTAACACCCTGTTTCCCCCAGTCTGTAAAAATAACTATACTGGCCAGGTATTGTGGAAAACTCAGAAATGTGAATGTGTGATGTGAATGGACCTTGTGAAAAAGGTCGATGAATGTGAATAGTATTATGAAGATATATATTGCAGGACTGTTGAGAGGGGATATGCTGAAAAAGAGACCATGATGGCTGGAGAAAGGTGGTGGAAGCCACCTGGAATGGTGGCATTAACTTCCACCGAAAACCAATACTGTATTTGGACTTCACTCGCCCGGAGAACCAAGAGCGGCTCGCTGTCCCGAATTAAATGTCTCGCAGTCTAGTAGGTAGAGGGATCCTCATGAGTAATGAGGGATGGGGGTGAACCACCATCCGTAGAGTCCTTAGGCTTGACCACCGTGAGGAGGACCATGCCACACACAACCTCACCAGAAAGGAGAAAAGGCAGGGAAGAGTGTGCAGACAGGGGAAGGACGCGAGGGAAAGAGGAAGAGAAGAACTCTGGAAAAATACAGAGTGAGTGATAGAAGAAAAGAGGGAGAGTAACCCTCGTTCTCGGTCACTGGAAAACCAAGACGCGGTCTCACAGCATCGTGGTCTCAGCTTGGGGGTGGCTAGTGGCAAATCCATTGCGAGTCACTGAGCCTATGGTTGGGTGGAAACGAGCACCCCTCTCAACAGTTGCAATCACATATGGTGTTATTTCTGATAAGTGTTTTACATCTTGCATGTTGAAATTTATATGCTGACATGTATGCTCATAGTATGTGCAGTTTTATGAATGGTTTGAGTATAAGACTTCCTGTGTAGTGTTTTGATTTAAGAAATGGTGGTTGCATGCTTATAATGGAAAGACTACATATGGCTTATGTTTTATAAATCGCTATTTATATGCATACCGATCTAATTCAGACTTCAAGTTTTCTTTTGGGAAATCTATGTCCTTATTCGTCCCCAGGAATACCTGGAATAGATCTCTCCACAGAGATACCCTTCTTGGACAGCTTACCAAGAACCTGGAAAAGGATTTGAAGGCACAATTCTTAGTAATCCTGTACGAGGAAGAATGATCCTCTTGAAATCCTGAAATAGCAACGTAGGGATAGGTATCGATCGACGGACGAGATCCCGTCGGAAGATCAGCGGTCATTCATGACCGTTAGGTTGGAGGAAGAAACGAGGGCATTACATGCCTTAACCCTTTTCCTTTATCTTCGTGAGTAGCGAAGAAATTGGGACCGTAGATCCCCAAGGTCCGTGAGAGTATCTGGACCGTTGGTTTTTCCACGTCCAGGGAGCAGTGGGAGAGTGCACAGCGTTGGACTGATCTGAACCGTCGGATCTTAGTTAGAAAACACGATAGCCGTTGGATATGTCAGGAGATGCATGAGGGTTAAGCCCTCATGAACAGGGGTGAAAGTCCCGAAATAGACCTGGACCGTCCGATTAAGGAAGGCCACATGTCGTGAGATCACCCACTTCGGGAAATTGGAAATCGAGAATTCGGGAGTCCCATTGACAAGAGTTCGGGCTCTCGTATTGATAAGTCCCAAAGGGAATAAGACTGTGGTCTTATGAGAAGTGGTCATATTGGCCAAGGCATATCTCAGGGGGGATAATTACTGATCGAAGCCTGTTCGGCACTTCGGCATTTCGGTACTCGGAATACCGAAGGGCATATTCCCCTTGTTCTCTCAAGTCCTGAAATCCCGACTTGCGAACTCTCGAAATGGCAACGTGTGGTCAAGTCTCGATTAACGAATGTGATCCTTTCTGAGGATCCAAGGTCGGTAAAAACCGTTAGATGTGGGGAAGGAACGTGAACGATAGTACCTCAACCCCTCTCCGCCTTTGCAAGCAATTCACAAAGGTGATCCTTTTAGAGGATCCAAGGTCTGTAATGAGCGTTAGATTTGAGGAAGAGACGCAGGCATTAATGCCATGACCCTTTTTACCCTTGCAAGGAATGAAGAAATCAAGACCGTAGATCCCATGATCCATGGAAGTACCTGGACCGTCCATCTATAGAGTACACGTGGCTGTCGGTCGACGTTTCGGCATTTCGACATCTGGGAAACCAAAGGGCAAGAACCTTTGTCTTCACAAGTCGCGAAATCCCGATCACCAGAACCCCGAAATGGCGTGAGGTGTGAATGAGATTAAGGAAAGACAGGATTTGATTGTGACCGTCGATCATCCCAAAAATATCACGACCGTTGATCTTGGATGAAGGTCGCCGCCATCCATCAGAGGGACACGTGGATGCCGATCGACGTTTCGACATCCAGGAAACAAAAGGGCAAGAAACCTTGCCTTCGCAAATCGCGAAACCCCGATACCCAAAATACTGATACGCGCTGTAGTGGAGAGGAGAAGTCCCGAAAGTATCTAGACTGTCCATCAAGGGAGAAGCGTGGTGAGCGGTCAGAGTTCAACGGAAGTCCTGAAATCCCGTGGAGCGTTGGATCGACACTATCAAGGACCATTGATCTCCTACATGGATCCCCATACCGGAATTCGAAGATTTTCATAACATGAGTTTTTGGGATCGTTGCATCTCGAACCCCCGGGCACCGAAATCCCGAAAGGATCCAAACCATCGGATCAGGGGAGGATTACAGTCGTTCGACGCTTCATTGTGTTGGGGTTTGCAGAGTCGAAAGACTCGACGCTCTGGTAGCGCTGAGTCGCGAAGAGCAAAAGGACGCCATACTTGTTCAGCCTATGGTCGTGACCCACGATCACATGGAGGTGGACAAGGAAGGAACTAGCCTATGCTAGACCCCTGTAGGTATTTCGGGGATTCCTATCCTCAAGAATTCAACGAAAAATTTTGATTTTCGCAATGGGTATGTGACATGGCCCTCCAAACCAACAGACGAGATCGATTTTGAATTTTGGGCTTCGGGAGTCTCGATTCTCAAACTCCGCTTGCTCCTGGAGCATTTCACCCAGAGTCCATGATCTAACAACGCCTGGTCTTCTCGAATCAATGGTCATAATCCCTTCGGGTATTCGGCGTTCAAAAATCTCAAGTTTCCAACATTTCAACCTTCCTTTGCTTTTTCCCGGAGCTGACAATCCACTGAGGCGTGTCCCTTTCGGATCAACGGTCATGATTCTTTCGCATCTCCGAACTTCAGGATTCTCAAGTCTCAACTGGAAATCCTTGAAGTGATATTTCTCCGAAATCTCAGATCAACTGACACGTACTCCCCTTGACGATCAACAATTGAGATTTGTCTTCGACGATTTTCACGTTCTCCCCATCCACAAACTTCTGAAGTTGTGGATCTCATGCCACCTTTC
Organism: Picea engelmannii; assembly: GCA_009831015.1. Lineage (NCBI taxonomy): Eukaryota > Viridiplantae > Streptophyta > Pinopsida > Pinales > Pinaceae > Picea > Picea engelmannii. Next base: position 69,853 of record ML780624.1, read on the forward strand.
CTCCTTGATGATGGATGACCCCAAACCACTTCGGGACTTTGAAACTTTGGGCAAGTTCTAGTGGTAAAGCTCCCGAAGTAAAACTCCCGGAGTGACGTCACTTACTTACATCACTTGATGACGTGTCATGAGCCTAGTAGCTACCATGTGTCACTTGGATTTGTGATTTTCACGTACCTGAAATGCCAAATCAACTTGACACTTGACATTGTCTGATTGCGCCACGTGTTCTTGTTGACGTTGATCCTCATTTACTTCATGACTTCAGCCTTTGAGACTTCTAGTATTTCAACTTTTCAAGTAGTCGATTCTTCCGAAGTGAGAATCCCCAAACAATAATCTCCTTGTAACTTTTAGACTCGAACTAAATGTTGTTCGTCGATCATGTTCTTAGATTGATGGCTTGATCTTTCTGCGATGCTACTTTTCTAGCTTATCCCGTCCTTCCACTTTAAAATGATTTGACGACTGTCGGGAATTTTGGTTTGATCTAACAGCTGACAGATATTTAGATAATCAAATTCTCAACTTTTTCCCTGCTAATCCTATCGTTCCACTTTAAATTGATCCAACGGTTATGAAAACACTCAAAGCAAATCAATGGTTGATGATGATTGTGGAACCACAACTTGCGAGTGATTTAACTTGTCACCCAAACTCTGCAATTTGTAGTTGTGCGTTGTTGGTGAGTCAACCACAATTGTCGATCTTCAAGGCTATAAGATTTGACGGTCCTGACTAATTGCAGGATTGGAAATAACACAATATTTAATTCTCCTTTCAATTTCTGCAATCTATCCCTGCCGTTGACTTGGCGGTTGCGCATCTGACGGTTAGGACTTAATCCGTCTTAATCTGAGCATTTTTTAGATCAACCACAATCATCGATATTTGGGTTTATGAGATCTGATGATCAAGACTGATTGCGGGATTCGAACTAGCGAGTTGTTTAATTCTACTTTTTCTCTATTGAAATTACTAAGACAACTGAGAAGGGGGGTGAATCAGTTGTTACTGTGCTTAAACAATATTATGTCTATTAAACCATTTTTAATCTTCTCCAAGTGACCATAAATATTATACAACATATGGACAACATAAATAATGAGCATCAATCATACATAAGATATAAACAAAGACAGATTTTCACGAGGAAAACCATAAAGGGAGAAAACCTCTTCTTTGAAATGATAGGCAGTATTTTAAGTTCTGTACATCATCTATAATTGAGCACCAACTCAATGTGAGGCTACTACCTTTGTTTTACAAGGTCCAACTTGTTTGAGAGCACCAACTCTCTGATTTCTCTAGCACCCACTAGAAGGAAGCATCAACTCCCTAAATGTTCTAGCACCAATTAGATTTATACAAGCACCAACTTGTATATAGAAAACTCTATGTTTTCCCGAGCACCACCCTGCCACCCTGTTTTCTAGCCACAACTAGATGGAAGCTTCAAATTCTAGTATTCAAGCACCAACTTGAATAACATAGACCTATAGTCCTCCCTAGCACCAACCTACCTCTGTGATTATAAATAAATGATTGAATAACCAACAATAGAGATATATCAATTCTTACCATTTCTTCACTGTTCTGCAATTATTCTCTGCTTCACTATTCTTCTAATCTGTTCATACATGGCTTGACTTGTTGTCTCTTTCTATCTGTTCTTTCTTTGTTCTTCTCATGATCTTTGATATGTGCACATTCTGCTCTCTTCACCTATTATGTTTTGTTTAGCTTCTGTTCCTCATCTCTGAGTTTTCTTCACACTGTGCATACTATAATTTTACCTTTCTACAGTTCAATGCATTCTTCAGTTAGAAAAAGTAACTGTACACAGTCACTGCATATTCCTTTTTATCCACACCAACATCTTCAGTTACACCTCGAATTTCCTTGGGCAAAAATGCCTCAGCAACTAAATCGCCAACCGTTCAAGAATCATGATTTAGTTCAACTAACTTAATCATAGCTGAACAGTTAATCATGAGGTGGAACAGTAGCCCTTTGATCAGATTCCCAATTCACCATCACCATTGGATTACATCTGCAGGATCTCACATTTATCCCATGTGCCCACTGGCTATGACCACGGGCTAATCAGAAAGTGATTTCGCATTTCTCATTTCAGATATCTTGTGGTGAGGCTTCTCAACCTTCCATGTCACAATCTCCGAAAATAGGGCTTAGAAATTAGTACCTTCCCTTTTCGTGACCACCGATGATGACAACTGGCTACACCAACAGGCGCTATGCAATTTTGCGTTTCGTGAATTTTGTTGCAAGTCACTCTGACTATTCCTACTCCTAATCACGAAATGGAGCCTTACAATGTTAAGCCCTAATATTGGCCCATTACCCCTTAATTGGGGCATATTATATTAGTAATGTTATTTTATTTGTGTCGGCTTTAGGCGATTAGTTCTAATTATACC
>ML780624.1:76417-117173 GCA_009831015.1 Picea engelmannii
CCATTTATGGCACTTTATGGATACCACCCTCCTTCCATCACTTCTTCTCTAAAATAAAAATCTAAGGTTCAAGCAGTGGAAGATAACATCGAGAATCAACAACAAGTTCTCCAAATCTTAAAGGACAACCTGACCATGGCACAAAATCGCATGAAACAACAAGCAGATCAACATCGTGTAGAAAGAAGTTTTGAAGTAGGGGATTGGGTATTTTTAAGACTACAACCATACAAACAGATGTCCCTCAAGCAAGCCATGAAGGATAATAAATTATCACCAAAGTACTATGGCCCTTATAAGGTGTTGCAAAAGATTGGTACTATGGCATACAAATTGGAGCTGCCTGCATCTTTACGAGTACACCCAGTTTTCCATGTTTCATGCTTAAACAAGGTTATACGTGACAAGATCCTAGTTCAAACTATATTTCTAGGACTTGACGGGGAAGGAAAAAACATACTGCAGCCTGAAGCCATCACTGACACAAGAATTCACCAGCTGAGGAATAGATCCATTTCAGAGTATCTCATTAAATGGAGGAAACTACCGGCTGAAGATTCCACTTGGGAAGATGAGTCTTTTATACAAAAGCATCCATAGTTAATCAAGCATTGTGAACAACACTTGTCTCAAGGGGAGGGGCATGTTAAGCCATAATATTGGCTCATTACCCCTTAATTGGGGCATATTATATTAGTAATGTTATTTTATTTATGTCGAATTTAGGCCATTAGTTGTAATTATACATCCTAGTCTCCTATATATACCAAGGAGATATTTTCATTTTGAATCATCTTGCACTTGAACATTTAAGTGGGGTAAAAGGAGGTTTCCCCCTCGAAGAGGCTTATTATATGAAATTATCTCTTTTTCAAGGCGTTGAGTACTTTTTCTGAGGTTTTTCTATGCTATATTGATATTTGGTTCTTAACATGCAACTTGCAATCTCCTTCCTTCACGTGCCCATGGCTGTGACCGAGCGCTTATCCATAAAGCAGTTTCACGACTCATGATTTCGGGAATCATGTGATGAGGGATCTCGACTCTCCATGTTGCAATCATCGAAACTCCGAAATGGAGCTAGATCAACGGTCCACACTCTCCCTTGATCAATGACATAGATTGAATCGTGGTTTCGCGTTTCCCGATTTCAAAGGATAGAGATCCTCCTTCCTTTGAATTTCCAGTCAGCGAAAAGATGACCTCTCGCCACATGTAGTCTACATCCAACGATCAAGATTGTTTATCACGATTTCACATATCACAAGTTTGAGGGGTTAGAGCACCTCCTAATTTTGGATTTCCCGATTTGCGAAACTCTGAAACAAAGCCTTTGTCGTGCCTTGATATTTTTCCATGTGTCCTTCTTGGATCAACGATCTTCCTGCTTTCGGGACTTTGTAAGCCCGCTTCATATTGTACTTAAAGATCATGCTCCTTCTTTTGGATCAGACGATGGTCGGTCTTCATGATCAAATATGACACCTTATATCTGTTCTGCTTTTCTGTGCACTCCTCTTATATTAATTCAGATCCGATGACCATCGGGAATTCGGGATGGGTGATCCAACGATCATTGTTGCTCCTCCTCCTGAGATTATGCTTATGATATTTCCATGCCATCATCATTGTGTTGCTGGTCTTGCCACTTTCTCTTGTTCGTCATCGTCGGGCTGAGCTTGCCATCAATGAAAAATAAATACTCTGCCTTCTATCCGTAATAAATATGAAAATAATATCCCCCTTTGGCATTGATGGCAACCTTGAAGAATCTAAACACTAACACTACTTTTCGTGGACATCCAACCATACCACTGTAGCATCCTTACCATTACCACACTTTCTCCCCCTTTGACATCAATGTCAAAGAAGAAACACGCTCCCCCTGAGCTGTTTCATTACATACTCCCCCTGTCAACTATGAGCAACTTAGAAATAAAAAAGATATTCAATAAGTACTCCCCTTGACTAGGTGAACAGATTAGACGAAAGAAGTTATAACCCCCAACTTCCGACGAAGATATCCAAAAGGGGTTGCTGCTAACGGTTTAGTAAATATATCAGCTATCTTTTTTGTGGAAGAAATATAATTCAACTGAACAACTCTATTTGTAACTTGTTCTCTGAGAAAATGGTATTTTATTAGGATATGCTTAGTCTTGGAATGAATAACGAGATTCTTGGAGACACTAATGGCACTGGTTTTGTCACGGTGAATTGTAATCGAAACAGTATAATTTACCTTCAAATATGCAATAGTTTGGATCATCCATAAAATATGAGTGCAACAAGTAGAAGTAGCAATGTACTTTGCCTCTATAGTTGATAAGGAAATAGATCCCTGCTTCTTACTAATCCATGCTACCAACGAGTCACCCAGGAAGAATGCACCTCCACTGGTTCTCTTTCTCTCATCCACACAATTTTCCCAATCAACATCTGAATAAGAAGTTAACTGAATATTCTGATTTCTAGGATACCATAGACCATAGGTCATTGTGCCCTTCAAGTATTTGAATATCCTTTTTACAACTACTAAATGACTTTTTTTAGGAGCAAACTGATAACGACCTACCATTTCAACAACTTGCATTATATCAGTACATGATGTTGTGATGTACAAAAGACTGCCTATCATTGATCGATATGTCCTTTGATCAACATCACGTGAAATATCATCTTTACTGAGTTTGCAACCGAGCACCATAGGTTTACTAACATGAGAAGAATCTTCCATCTGAAATTTCTTCAACATCTCTTTCAAATATTTTTCTTGAGAGATAAATATTCCTGTAGAACTCTGATTTACTTATAAACCAAGAAAATATGACAGTTCTCCTATCATGGACATCTCAAATTCTGTTTGCATAAAGTTAGCAAACCACTGGACAAAAGAATCATTAGTACATCCAAAAATCTACATAAACCAAAAAAACTAGTAAATTATCATCTTCAGAGTCAATGTAGAGATTGTTGTCAACAGTACCTTTATTGAACCCTTTGTCTTGTAAATTTTTTTCCAGTCTATAATACCAAGCTTGTGGTGTCTGTTTCAGTCCATATAGATCCTTCTTCAGTTTCCAGACATAGTCACGATTATCTGTCAATGAGAATCCTTTAGGTTGCTCCATATATACTTCTTCCTCTAGATCTCTATTAAGAAATGCTGACTTAACATTCATCTGATACACTTTAAAGTTCTTATGACATGAATATGCAAGAAACATTTTGATTGCTTCCAATCTTTCCACTGGTACAAAGGTTTCATCAAAATCCTGTCCTTCAACTTGTGCATACCCTTTACAGACCAATCTGGCTTTATTCCTAACAACTTGTCCTTTTTCATTCATTTTATTCTTGAACACCCATTTGGAGCCTATTACATTCTTATCTTCCGGTCCGAGAACAAGATCCCAAGTATTGTTTTTCTTAATTTGATCAAGATCTTCATTCATAGATCTAATCCAATCATCATGCAGGCTGGCTTCATCAAAATTTGTAGGTTCAATCATAGATTAAAAAACAACTTGAGATTGTTCCGAGTCTTTAATCAATTTCCTTCTTGTCTGAACTCCTTTATTTATATCTCCAATTATCTGATTTTCAGGATGATTCTTTGTAATAATTCTGAGAGGTGGTTTTGTTTCTTTCTGTTGATTTGTGTCAGCCTAAGTATTTGTTTCTTCATCTGATTCATATTCTTCTCTTTATGATCCTTAGAAATTTTCATCTTCATCTTCAACTATATCTTTTGTGCTTGGTTCAACACTGCTTACATTTTGTACTGAAATTTCTTCATCAACTTTTATGTCGATACAATCAACGAATTTATGCATCCTTTTATTGTAGCATATGTATCATTTACTATTTGTAGCATAACCTAAGAAGATACCTTCATCATCCCTCTCATCATATTTGCCAATATTTTCATCATTATTCTTGATATAACATTTACTCCCAAAGACTTTAAAATGATTGATTGATGTAGGTCTTCCAAACCATAGTTCATATGGAGTCTTGTCACTGTGTGGCATGAGATGAGCTTTGTTAAGGATATGAACAACTATATGAATTTCTTCCACCCAATATGTCTGCGGTATATTCTTTTCATTCATCATTGATCTTGCCATCTGCTAAACTGATCTATTCTACCTCTCAACTACTCCATTTTGTTGTGGAGTCCTTGGAATAGTGTATTCTCGTTTGATTCCATGTTTATCATAGAACTCTTTGAAGTTCCATGAACTAAACTCTCCTCCTCTATCAGACCTTACTACCTTCAATCTTTTTCCTATTTGATTCTCAGTCAGAGCCTTAAACACTTTGAATTTTTCAAATGCTTCAGATTTTTCCTTCAAAAGGACAACCCATGCTAGTCTAGAATAATCATCAATAATCAACATAAAATGGTTTTCTTTTTCTGTACCTTATTTTCTTGATGGTCCACATAAATCCATATGTACTAACTGGAGAGGTTTTTCTGTTGAAGGAAAGTTTTTAGATTTGAATCGTGTCCTAGTAAGCTTTCCTATCTGGCATGGTTTACAAACATAATCATATGGCTTTGATATCTTTGGAAGATCCTTTACTGCCCCACTGTTTCTGAGCTTGATTATATGATCAAAATTTAAGTGTCCAAGCCTCCTATGCCATAGCCAACTTTCATCATACTTTCTTAAGTGACATTCTTCTTTTTCTTCTTTTAACACATAGACATTGTTTTTTGTTCTTATCCCTTTTGCAACCAATTGTCCTGAATTCACAGATTTTATTTTACAATATTTAGAAGTAAAAACAACTTCACATCCTCTATCACAAACTTGACTGACACTTAGTAGATTATGTTTCAGACCATCTACAAACAACACATCTTGTGCTTTTCCTTTTCCATTACTCAAACTTACCATTCCTTTACCTTTTATTTTTCCTGGTGCATCATTTCCAAAAGTTACATTCCCTGATTTGCGTTCACTTAAAGTTATAAACTTACTTTTGTCTCCAGTCATGTGTTTGGAACACCCACTGTCAATATACTAGGTATTCTTTTGTCTTTGGGCTGATAACACTAGTCCACACTTGTCATCTTCTTTCTTCTTCCAAACCTTGAAATTTTCAGCAGTGGGATTCAAATATGGCTTATAATTCATTAAGCAACAATATGCAGCCTTATGTCCATAATTATGGCAGATGTAACATTCTGGTTCACTGAATAGCAGATCATAGCGATTTTTATGCTCATAACTGTTGTTGTGCTTAACCTGTGTCCTTTTCCCAACCATCACATGATTTGTACTTTGTGGTTGTTTGTTACTTGGCTGTCTCAATATTTGTTGTGGCAGATAATTATTCCTTGAGTATCTTGATTGCTCATATCTGAATCTTAAAGAACAAGTTATAGCTTTGTGACCAAAATTAGAACAAAAAAAACAATATCCATAGAAAAATCCTTTATACCTGGAAAAAGTCTGTCTTCTTTGAGTGGGTCGATTTCTTTCATGCTGATAGTTTCTCTGATCTACAGATTCGGTTCTAGTAATTTTTCTTCCACTCCTTCTTGGTGGCTGATTTTATTTCTTTGTTTCTGCAGAGTGACTGTTGTCAATGATTGAGGATTTGAAAAACTTGATGGGTTCTGTATTACTTGGATGATCACTACTTGATCCTTCTTCATAACCCAATCCAACTTTCAACTTTGGATTTATTTGCTGATTTAGAACGAAGATTAATCCTTATGAAGCTGTAATACTTGACAGATTTTGGTGATACAATGCCTTAAACTTCTCCATATCTTTTCTGGTATTTACTATCTCTTCTTCTAAGGCTTCACACCTCGCTTTCTTCTTTGATAACTATTGTTTCATAATGTCCTCTATTTTCTTTTCCTCTTCTAGCTCAAATTTTAGTAGAGAAAATTCTTCATCAGGTTTTTTATCATTCATTTTAAACTGTATCAACAATTGTTTTTGTTTTCTCTTCTTAAATCCGAGTCTGTCAATTTCTTCCAAAGCACTGATTAATTCACCTTCCATATCTACCACAACTTCTTCGTCATCCATTTCACCACTTGTGTGTTCATCATCAAGATATCCCATAGAGATAAGCATAAAATCATTCACTTTGTCTTCACATGATGAATCACTATCTATGTCTTCTAAGGAATTGTCATTGTTTGCACACAAACTTTTCTTTTTACTATATTTCTTAAATTTGTATTTCTTTTCATCATCAGAGTTCTGGTCCTTTTTCTAGTGAGGACACTTAGATGAAAAATGACCTATCTTACCACAGTTAAAACATTTGAAGGGAAGCTTGCCTTGATATTTTCCTGATCTTTATTTAACCTTCTCACAAATTTTGCCTCCATATAATCTAATTCTGAATCCCTACTCTTGTCTGCTTTAAAAGATGCTTCTCTAGTAATGGATTTATCTTTGTTGATTCTCATTTCATATGCAGTTAGTGTTCCTAGGAGTTGATCATTGGACAGAGTTTTAAGATCATTTGGTTCTTCTATTGCAGAGACTTTTGGATTAAATTTATCAAGCAGAGATCTTAAAATCTTCTGAACTAAAAATGATTCTTCAATCTTCTCACCAAGACCCTTCATGGAATTCACAAGTTCTTCAACTCTTAAAAAATACTTGCTAACTGTTTCATCTTCATTCATCTTTAGTTGTTCAAACTTCAATCTATATGTTTGAAGTTTGACATCTTTTACTTTCTCATTTCCTTCATAACTGGTAATACGTTTATTCCACATAGCTTTGGCAGTTTCAAGATGCATCACCTTTACAAACTCAGCTTCAACAAGTCCATTCAAGATAACATTCATTCCCTTAGCATTAAAGCTAAACTCTAACTTATAATCCTTGGAAGCAAGCACAACAAGCTTTGTATATCCAGTCTCTACTACATCCCAAACATCAACACCTGAGGCCATTAAATATGTTCTCATTCTAACCTTCCAGAAGGAAACATTTCTTCCATCAAACATAGGAGGTTTACTGGCTGAATTCCCTTCATGACTTGTCATGTTTAAGCTTACAGATCTACCTTTAAATAAAAGGAACCTTCTCTGATACCAATTGTTGAAATTACTAATACAACTGAGAGGGGGGGGGGTGAATCAGTTGCTACTGTGCTTAAACAATATTAAGTCTATTAAACCATTTTTAATCTTCTCCAAGTGACCATCAATATTATAAAACATATGGACAACATAAATAATGAGCATCAGTCATACATAAGATATACACAGAGACAAATTTTCATGAGGAAACCCATAAAGGGAGAAAACCTCTTCTTCTTCGAAATGATAGGCAGTATTTTAAGTTCTGTACATCATGTATAATTGATCAACAACTCAATGTGAGGCTACTACCTCTGTTTTACAATATCCAACTTGTTTGAGAGCACCAACTCTTTGATTTATATAGCACCCACTAGAAGGAAGCATCAACTCCCTAAATGTTCCAGCACCAACTGGATTTATACAAGCACCAACTTGTATACATAAAACTCTGTGTTTTCCCGAGCACCACCCTTCCACCCTGTTTTCTAGCCACAACTAGATGGAAGCTTCAACTTCCAGTATTCAAGCACCAACTTGAATAACAGAGGACTACAATCCTCCCTAGCACCACCCTACCTCCGTGATTATAAATGAATGACTGAATAACCAACAATACAGATATATCAATTCTTACCATTTCTTCACTGTTCTGCAATTCTTCTCTGCTTCACTATTCTTCTTCTCTGTTCATACTTGGCTTGACTTGTTGTCTCTTTCTATCTATTCTTTCTCTATTCTTCTCATGCTCTTTGATATGTGCACATTCTTCTCTCTTCACCTATTCTGTTTTGTTCAGCTTCTATTCCTCATCTCTGAGTTTTCTTCACACTGCACATACTGCAATTTTACCTTTCTACAGTTCAACTCATTCTTCAGTCAGAACAGCTAACCATATATAGTCGCTGCCAACCTCTTCAGTTACACCTTGAATATCTTTGGGAAAAAATGCCTCAGCAACTGAATCGCCAACCGTTCAAGAATCATGATTCAGTTCAGCTAACTAAATCATAACTGAACAATTAATCATGAGGTGGAACAGTAGCCTTTTGATCAGATTTCCAATTCACCATCACCGTTGGATTACATCTGCAGGATCTCACGTTTATCCCATGTGCCCACTGGCTATGACCACAGGCTAATCAGAAAGTGATTTTGCATTTCACATTTCAGATATCTTGTGGTGAGGCTTCTCGAATTTCCATGTCGCGATCTCCAAAAGCAGGGCTTAGCAATTAGTACCTTCCCTTTTCATGACCACCGGTGATGACCACCGGCTACACCAACATGCGCTATGCAATTTCGCGTTTCACAAATTTTGTTGCGAGTCACTCTGACTCTTCCAACTCCCGATCATGAAATGGAGCCTTGCAACTTGCAATATCCTTCCTTCACGTGCCCACAGTTGTGACCAAGCGCTTTCATGACTCACAATTTTGGGAATCCTGTGATGAGGTGTCTCGACTCTCCATGTCGGGATCACCGAAACTCCGAAATGGAGCCAGATAAACGGTCCACACTCTCCCTTGATCACTGACTCAGATTGAATCGCGGTTTCGTGTTTCGTGATTTCAAAGGATAAAGCTCCTCCTTCCTTTGACTTTCCAGTCAATGAAAAGCTGACCTCTCGCCACATGTAGTCTGCATCCAACGATCAAGATTGTTTATCGTGATTTCTCATATCGCAAGTTTGAGGGGTTAGAGCACGTCCTCGTTTTGGATTTCCCAATCTGGGAAACTCCGAAACAGAGCCTTTGTCGTGCCCTGATATTTCTCCACGTGTCCTTGTTGGATCAACAATCCTCCTACTTTCGGGACTTTGTAATCCCGCTTCATCTTGTACTTAAATATCGTGCTCCTTATTCTGGATCCGACGATGGTTGATCTTCATGCTCAAATCTGATGCCTGAGATCTGTTCTCCTCTTATGCGCACTCCTCCTGTCTTAATTAAGATCTGACGGCCATCGTGAATTCAAGATGTGTGATCCAATGATCATTGTTGCTCCTCCTCTTTAGCTTACGCTTTTGATCTTTCCATGCCATCATCACTGCGTTGCTAGTGTTACCACTTTCTCTTGTTCATCATCGTCGGGATGAGCTTTCCATCAATGGCAAACAAATACTCTGCCTTCTATCCGTAATAAATATGCCAACATGCTCTCCACAATTCATCCCTGTCGTTGTTCTGGCTTGCATATCTAATGGTCACAATCCTCCTCCTGAGCTACTTTGATCTCTTCATACTGTTTTCTCCTCCTCCCGAGCTTATGATTTTCCTGTTTGCCATCATCATTGTTGTTCTTGCCATCAATGACAAGGACACTCTTCCTGTAAAACATGCCATCATAAAATGTACGCCCTAGTCTCAATGTTGACCCAAATTGAATGGTTCAACTTGAATAAGGTGTAATTTGTGATTATATACTTGAATATAGCCTTATATTGGAAGTTTCATACAAACACCTACCTGATTTTCATAAAGGCTAACAATTGCCTTGTAAAACCGAAGGGAAAATTTGTTAAAGTTGGATAAGTCTCTATAATTTTATTTTTAAGTTGTAACTTGATTATTACAATAGTTTTAACATGTTTTTACAATTAGGAGTGCAACAAAAAGGATAATTTATATGAACAAATATTCATGACCTTTTGAAGAAATACAGAATGAATATGTGAATATTCTATGAAATATTACAAGCTACAGGGTTGTAGAAAAGCTACAGTGGTGAATTTTATATGATGTGATGATGTATATATAGGACAATGAGTAATTGATTCCTTAATATGATATATGTATTCCTTAAGAATAAAATGCATGCTCAAAAATGGAAATTCTGTGTTTTATGCTTGAAAATAAGACATGCTATACAATGCACGCCCATGAGTAAAAAATGCAAGCCTTGTGTTAGGATTTGCATGATAACTTCTTGAAATCATAATGTTAGATAAAATCCATATCATTAGATGAATTATGCACATTATGTACATTTTCCTTATGAAATTTCATGAAAAGGAGGCATTGAGGAAAATGCACGCCCTGTTAGGGAAAAATGCAGTCTATACATATGTTGTTGTGTCCCGAGATGGTGCAGGGTGAAATATATATTTTGGTTTGGGGTTATATGCATGAATTAATATGTATTGTTACATATGCAACTCTGAAATTCTTTATAGTGATAGATGATAGATTAATGGTTATACAAGTGATATATTGTGGTTGTGGACTGCTGTTGTAAATGAAGTTTGAACATACCATGGAGTGAAAAATGCAACCCTTGTGTTAGGATTTGCATTATATCTTCTTTAAATCACAATGTTAAGGAAAATTCATATCTTTAGATGAATTATGCAAATTATGCACACTATCCATATGGAATTTCATGAAAACATGGCATTTAGGAAAATGCACTCCTTGTTATGGAAAAATGCAGGCTGCATATATGTTGTTGTGTCCCCAAAATTTGGTGTAGGGTGAAATATACATTTTGGTTTGGGGTTAAATGTATGAACTAATTGTTGGTTGTGGAGCCTGATTGTCTTCCTGATTCATATGCAAGTATTCCTAGCCCCCTTCTGCCGAGGGTTCCGAGGCTGGCCCCTGAATGTAATGTTGCAGATCTGATGGTATAGGTTACGTTAGAGTTTTCTCCCAAAAAAAGGAAACCCATTTTTGTATGAGGGCATTGTATTGTGGCTATGTATGAGTGAATATTGCATTCTAAGAGAGGAGACTGTGAGAGAAAGACGAGTAAATTACAACAGGTGTGTTGTAGGTTGTATCCCTTTATTTGCTGGATAATAATAAAGGAAGGACCTGACAATTTCTCTGGTGGACGTAGCCCACACTGGATGAACCACGTATATTTGTGTCTCTATTATATTGTGTATATTTTGTGTTTTATTTCTGTATCTGTTTTTATTTTATTTCCCTGGAATCTTGTTTTTCTAACACTAATATGTATTGTTACATATACAACTATGAAATTCTTTATAGTGATAGATGATATATTAATGATTCCTCAAGTGAAATATTGTGGTTGTGGACTGTTGTTGTATATGAACATACCTAGTAGGGTATTTGTGCAAGATTGCTTGCATATTAGGGTTTAAGACTATGTATGTAAATACATATGCAATTTTTGGAGGTTATATATTGCATGTGCTAAGCGCTAATTATATATATTTTATCCATATATTGGATTATGAGTGGTCATGGTATGGAAATTACCATTGTGGAGGAAATTGGGAAAATGTTGCATTTGTAGCTTGTGTATGTATTGTAATTTGCATGCACAATTATTGTTATACAAGCCATATTCATACTTGATACATATAGGTTTCATATTCATTACAACAAAGATAATTATATGCAATTACCATTGTTATATCAAAACGTAAAGTACATGAAAGCACTTATGTTTTACTCAAACATCTTTCAAACAAGATGAGAATGGTTGTGTATATGTGTATAACTCAATCTCAAGTAACTTTTAAAGTATTACAGGCATTGATATTATCGTATTTTTACCATGTGACCTTGGGTCATGTCACAACAGAGCCTGACTGTATTTAAAAGACACACCCTACCCTCACACACAAACTCTAAACAAAATAACTACTTTGGAAGAGAGAAGAGAAGAGGTCACACCTTGTATCCTATCGTTTGATGTTGTTCCTCATTCTCGACCTTTGATCCGTTCCTAATATTTGTCGGTACCAACCTGTGAAAGGAGATCAAGTCTATGCTGCAACAAGGTAGTTATGAAATCAAGTTATACATTCAATATATAAATTCAAATATGTAAAACAAATTGACATATATCAACAGATTGAACAATATCACACGAATATGGAGGGGAAGATAACTCTTTTATTGAAAATGGTATAAGTGGTTAGTTACAACCTGACTCTAGCATTCAGCACTACCTCAAAGCCAACTTCCCAAGTTCCTCCACTGGTCCTTCAAGCATCAACTCAGTGCAATGGATCTTCCTCGAATGACTCAAAAAGGATATGAACACACCCTACAGTCATATATGAGAGGAGGGAATGTTGGAAAACAAGTTTCAGGGTCTAGGGGATGCTACTCATGTTGGAGTACTTCACACACACCTAGGATTTATTTTCCTAAGGTTTTCCCTATGTTTATTAGTCATTATCCAGTCTCCTAAAGTTTAGGGAGAATATTCCTCTAGGAGAATATTCTCTTTAGTTTTCACTTCAGTTTGATCAGTTGAGTGGAGTCTAGATGCTACATTGGGATTATCACCATGCAACATTGGGATCATCACTAGCTAATGCACATTGTCTTTGGGATCATCACCAGACTAGCGAATTAGTCATGATTCACTGATCTCCTCCTCACTTCACTCTGTTTCAGTCAGTTAACTGAAGACTGATAGACTAGTTAACTCAGACTAGGTGGCAGTTCACTCCCGTAACTACCTGAGAGACTAGACTAGGTGGCAATTTACTCCCGTAACTGTTGGTATGTTCCAGATCACTCCAGAACACCACTATGGCACATTAGTTACTCATGTATCCTATATCTATTGTAAATTATTCACTCTTTGAGTGTGGGATATGGTTAATGAGAATTCTTCCATTCTTTCTCTCTTTCTTCTTCTTTCTCAATTTCTCTCTGTAAATGTGTGTGGTATTTTCTAGCTAGATCTACTCTGTGCAAGTTCAACACATTTACATCATATCAGAGCTGACAAAATGATAATAAAAAGCTAGACCAAATTATTTTTGGAGGTACTAAAGATTGAAGAATGAAAAAAAGATGGATTATTCATCGGAAATACTTCTCACACCTCATAATTATTTGGAATGGAAGCCAAAAATTCTGCTTCAGCTCAGATGTAGAGGATTGTACCAAATAACTATGGCAATGGAAGTAGAGATTGATTCCGCCGATGAGAAAGATGACTTTCTCAATAGACAAGATATGGCCATAGGATTTGTATGCTTGTTTGTTTTTCCCGAACTTTTCCATCAAGTATATGATGAATTACAAGACTCAACTCCAAACTAATTATGAACTAGATTGAAGGTTCTATTCGGGAATAAATAAGATTGTGAAGATTTCATGCAGGAGGTTGAACAGATAGAGATAGAAGAGAAGCCATCAGAAGATCAAACATTTTATTCTGAAGAGTCTTCTACACAAGTATTTGCACAAATTTGTATTCCATTAATTGAAGATGATGTCTACTCCATTACAGATTTTTTTTTTTTCTTTTTTTCTTTTTTTTTGAATGTCATGTATAATATATATGTCATGCATATCAGGGGTCACATGCAGACACTTTTCCATGCACAATGCATGCATTTTAGGAGACAAAAAGGGTGTTGTGCACATCAGACTCAATTATGATATTTTCTGAGCAAAATTTGCAGAAACAAAATGGATATTTGAATTTCTCTCGAGAAAATATCCAATTTCAAAAAACAAATCGTCTAAAATGGAGTCCAGGAAGTGAAGTTATGATCATTTTAAAATAAAAAAAAATTCAGGGTTTTTCCGGAAACGGCCACACGATTTTCAAAGTTTCATCCAAACTTTATTTGGATATTCTTCATTACAAGAAGAGAAAGTGGATGTGTGTACATCTCAATGGTGCATTTACTTCATCATATTCATGCAGAAATCTACATATTAAACAAAATATTCAACAAGCACAAACTTGCACAGTTGTGAGTTCTTCCTGGAGTGAAGGACAAGGTTGCTCAACAACTGTTTTTTGTTCCTCCTCATTTTTTTTTATGAATTGTACCTTGAGGGGGGGGGGGGTTTCCATCTTTCCTCACTTTATTTAAGTGGATCTTTTGTATTTGGGTACCTAACATGGCCTCATTGCTGGGACCCATTCTTTATTTTCACCATACTGATGTTCAGGGGGGTGTTGGAGTACTTCACACACACCTAGGATTTATTTTACCTAAGGTTTTCCCTATGTTTATTAGTCATTATCCTCTCTCCTAAATTTTATGGAGAATATTCCTCTAGGATAATATTCTCTTTAGTTTTCACTTCAGTTTGATCAGTTGAGTGGAGTCTATTTGTTACATTGGGATTATCACCATGCATCATTGGGATCATCACCAGCTAATGCACATTGTCTTTGGGATCATCACCAAACTAGTGTATTACTCATGATTCCCTGATCTCCTCCTCACTTCACTCTATTTCAGATAGTTAATTGAAGACTGATAGAATAGTTAACTCAAACTAGGTGGCAGTTCACTCCAGTAACTTCCTGAGAGACTAGACTAGGGTGTAGTTTAATCACGTAACTATTGGTGTGTGTCTATATCACTCTAGACCACCACTATGGTGCATTAGTTATTCATATATCCTATATATATTGTAAATTATTCACTCTTTGGGTGTGGGATACAGTTAATCAAAATTCTTCCATTCTTTCTCTCTTACTTCTTCTTTCGCAATTTATCTCTGCAAATGTGTGTGGTATTTTCTAGATAGATATATTTTGTGCAGATTCAACACATTTAAAACTCAGAGGCACAAGGAAATAGGGAAGATTGAAAATTCGTCAGCATAATCTGGCTCCTAGGTTGTCCTCCCATCCATGCCCCCAATAGGTTATTATATACCATCCCCAAAGGGTTAGGGTGGTTGTATTCCATTGTGTACAGTCCAAGGGAAGTTTGGGAACAATCCCAACTGAAAACCCCACCCAAAAAATGTGGAATGTTTTTATTTTTTCATAAAATTGAGGGCATACATGGTTTGTACAATGGAAAATAGCGTATGTACACGGTTTGCAAACATGTGAATCACGTATGGAAACAAAAGTGATGTTCTTTAGATGACACTGATGGATGAGAGTGAGATTTATTTTTTCAAACTAGGGAATGGACTAGGCCATCTCACAAATGAAAATTTAGTGTGGAAATTTGTGGTATACCAGATGCCCCCAATGTATGAGGTCAGAAGAGAAATTGATGATCAAAATACATTATAAATCTGATAGGCGAGGACGCATTGAAGTAAGTACAATGAAAATTCCCAAACAGCTGATCCAAGAACAAAAACCATCATCAGAAATCAAGTAAGAGTATTCTCTTCTCGAGTCAGGCATACCCATGTTAAGGAGTGATGCAAGCATGGCCGCCAAATCAAGTACACTGCGAATCCATGAGTAATTAAAGAAAAAATGATGTCCATGGCCACGAAAACTATACATGGTGGATCCATGTGATAGATATGGAAATATAAATTATGGCCAAGAAAAATACACAGTGGATCCATGCAAATGTAGATCATAGCCACAAATGGATACATAGTGTAGTTATGTCTCAAAAACAAATCAGAGGATATATGGAGAAAACAAGTGAACAAAATGATCCTCTACAAGTATCAATGTCTATTGGGGTGGTACAATCAATATAGGTTGGGTAGGAGGAAAAAAGATGTGGTGCTCCTACTTCACCTAAAGTCTTCAAAACGATTTGTCATGGTACGAGTCTACACTATGTGAATAAATGTGTTGAAGTCGAACAAAGTGAGACATCATTTGATTACCAGTTATTGATGTATACCATTAACAAGGACAATACAACCCATCAATGATGATAATATGCATCATTCTACCTAGTACAATATAACATGTGTGAATATATGAGTTGATGTGGAACACCTGATAGAATCTATTGATCAAGGGACATTGATGTATTCCCACTGTAAATAGTGAGGGAACTTGCCACTGATGACTACAATCCCTAAGGTACTATAAATGACTCTAGATATCTTTCCCAGAGCAAGATTTTTTGAGGTCAATAGGAAGATATCTGCTGGAAGGAGGGAATTAAGGCATCCCCCATCATCCAACATGAGGAGTATCAGAAGGCCAAAGATTTGAATGGACTCAGACGAAAAATATTGTAAGGACCACACCGAGGTACAACTCTGGCATGCACCAGATGGCATGCACCACAGAGACTCTCTGAATAGTATCCAATGATGAAGACTACTGACAAAGAGGAGGAATACACCAATGAGGTCAAATGGAAGCCAAGGTACCACACAAATCCCTATGTGTGATGATTGTTGTTGACTTCGAACATACGGGAAACTGCTCAGTCAATGATCAATGATGGATTGTCATCTACTGAGCGCAAGGTCACCTATTAATTATGGAAATAGGCTCAGGGTGCAACTCTAGGTAATACTCTCAGAGCAATGTGTTGGAATCGATAAGTGCAGACCCACCAACAAGAAGTCAATTGGGACCTTTTATACTAGACCAAGTGAAGTACAAAGATACTTATGAAACTGATACTATTTGACTGACAAGGGAAGTGTTGGAGTTACTTCACACACACCTAGGATTTATTTTTCCTAAGGTTATTCCTTGTTTATTAGTCATAATTAGTCATTATCCAGTCTCCTATATTTTAGGGGAGAATATTCCACTTGGAGAATATTCTCTTTCAGTTGACACTTCAGTTTGACTAGTTGAGTTGAGTTTATATGTTTCATTGGTTTTGTCACCATGCAACATTGAGATCATCACAAACTCACTACTCTTTGTTCAGACAGCTAACTGAAGACTAGTTGACTAGTTAACTCAGCTAGGTGGCAATTCACTCCCATAACTGCCTGAGAGACTATACTAGGTGGCAGTTTACTCTTGTAACTATTGGCGTGTGTCCATATCACTCTAGAACACCACTATGGCTCATTAGTTACTCATTTATCCTATATATATTGTAAATTATTCACTCTTTGAGTGTGGAATACGGTTAATGAGAATTCTTCCATTCTTTCTATCTTGCTTCTTCTTTCTCAATTTCTCTCTGCAAATGTGTGTAGTATTTTCTAGCTAGATCTATTCTGTGCAGGTTCAACACATTTACATGGTATCGGAGCCAACATATTTCTAATAAAAATATACACCAAATCATTTTTTGCAGGTACAAAAGATTGAAGACAACAAAAAGATGGATTATTCGTTGGAAATACTTCTCACATCTCATAACTATTTGGAATGGAAGCCAAATATTCTGCTTCATCTTATATGGAGAGGCTTGTACCAAATTACTATGGAAATGGAAGTAGATCCTGATTCTGTCGATGAGAAAAATGACTTTCTCAATAGACAATATATGGCCATAGGAAGTATCGACATGTCTGTTTCTGATGAACTTTTCCATCAAGTATATGAAGAATCACAAGGATTAACTCCAAATGAATTATGGACTAGATTGGAGGTTCTATTTGGGAATAAATAATATTGTGAAGATTTCATGCAAGAGGTCGAACAGATAGAGCTAGAAGATAAGCCATCAAAAGATCAAGCCTTTTATTATGAAGAGTCTTCTACAAACGTTTTTGCAGAAATTAGTATTCCAATAATTGAAGATGATGTCTACTCCATTTCAAGTTTATTTTCTGAAATTCATGTGGAAGATATATGGCATGCATCTCAGGAGTCACATGCAAACATTGTTGCATGCACCATGCATGCATCTTAGGAGACAAAAAGGGAGCCACGCACATCATACACCATACTAATATTTTCTGAGTAAAATTTTCAAAAAAAAATTGGATATTTGAATTCCTCTCGGGAAAATATCCAATTTCAAAAAACAAATCGTCCGAAACAGAGTTCGGAAAGTGAAGTTATGATCGTTTTAAAATCAACAAAATTTCAGCGTTTTTTTCCAGAAACAGCCGTACGGTTTTCAAAATTTCATCCAAAATTTATTTGGATATTATTCATTACAATAAGATAAAGTGGATTTGTGTGAAAATATAAATGATGCATATACTTCATCAGATCTGTGTAGACATCTACATCTTCAACAAAATCTTCAAAGAGCACAAACTTGCACAGTTGCGAGGTCTTCTTGGAGTGAAGGACATGGTTTCTTAGCAACTGTCTTTTGTTCCTTATCATTTTTTATTTTATGCATTGTAATTTGAGGGGGGGTTGTTCCTGTTAGTTCCTAAAGGTTCACTTGACTGTGAGAGGGAAAGCTAGGGCATCATTCGTTTATTGCAAAGTATTTTTAAGGTTTTATGATTTGGTTTTTTGTAGAGTGGTTGAAAACTGGGTCAAGATTACAACATGACATGAAAATCAAGATAAAAACATAGCATATCCCACTGACTGAATAATAGGTAGATACATAGATGGATTAAACCAATTTAAGAAAAAGGAAAGTGAAGTCTTCAATTTTTCAACTTCACAAGGGTTTTCGTCTCAATATATTATAAAGAAACGAGGGTATCAGCTTGACCTCATTACTTGAAAATTGTCTCTACAACAAAATCTTCACTGTATAAATTAACATTCAAGAATAAAAAAACACTGCAATCTGAATAATAAATTTAAGCATGAAGAATGAAATAACAGAGTAGAAAAAAGAAGGTCTAACCATCCATATGCCTTTGCTATTGAGTGTCAATTGAACATAAATGTATTTTACAATAAGCTCCAYAAAAGTTTCTCTGGATCTCCAATTTTTCGACCTCCACATGGTCTCTCTTCTGTCTATTTAAACTATCTATAAAAACTTCCAAATCCTATTATCTAGAACAACCTTTAATGACTAGAATCGAAAAGTATCCAACTCCTAAAGTAATTCACTCAAAATGAGCTTCTACCCCCCAAAATAGTCCACAACTCAACAACTTGATATAACAAATATTGCCAGCATTACATTTGACTCTACAAAATAGGGATTTTGTTTGACTCTGTAAAACAGATCGAAGTCTTAGCAWTTCCCTGATCAAAATGAATAATCTTTTGCCATATCTCCTAGAGAACATTTAAACAAAATTGTAACAAATCTTCATGTTACCTTTAGGATAAAATCRCAGTAGTGGCTTTGGCATTTTTCTTCTTGAGCTTTGTGGTTAGCACAACATTGTGCCAGTAGAGTCTGAAATTAATTTCCCCGAGTTCCTTAAGAAATTCCCTTTGCTCTTTCTTCTTCTTTTTAAGACTTTGAATCCTTTCTTGCTGGCGAGCATTCCACTGTTCTATCTACGCCTTTTTCATCTTTAATTGTTTTATTGTTTTCTGAAATTCCTTAATATTTTCCTTATCAGTTCTTATCTCAACCCTGAATCCTAAGCATTCTTCAGAAGGTGCAGTTTCATTTAGATTTAAGGCAATACTAGGTTCCTTGGCTTTAACCTGGTATTTTGAGATTAATTCTGAGCTATGTTCTTCCTTAGAACTTGATGAATCTAAAGCTCCAGGTACATCTGGTAAGTAATCTGAGTCTTCCAAGTAATCCTGTTTTTCTTCAGGGAATTCACTGATGCCTTTAGCCATCTCTTTAGCTTTTGATAATATAGTTTAAGCTCTCGTTACAGGGCCTACAGGTGGTGTAAGTATTCCCTTTGCTTGGCTGACAAATTTCTTGGGTAATGGGGTCTTTTTTTCTTTTTTCCTGGTACTTGTTTCAACATCCTCATAATCATCTTCTATGATTATGGTGTTTTCTTCTTTGATTGACAGATTGAACATTGCCTTTGACTTTAGCCTATACTTATTAGTAACCCTGGTCAAATTTCTCCGAGGTTTCTGTGATACACACACACCTTTATCCTTTTTTCCTTTGATTGCAACGCTCCTTTTGCTAGTCGATGGCATTTCAGACTTGACTGTAGTTTGAGAAATGAGATTATTATCTGACTCTGTCTCCCCTTTAACATCTTCCTCAGGAAGCATTTCAATTTTGGGCTCCCATCTAGGTCTCTTACTTCTGCTCTTCTTAGTTACCTTGATATCAGAAGACTCATCTTTCACAGGGTTTTCATCAGAAATATCTCGACTCTGTTTAATGGTTTTCCTTCCTCTGCCCTTTTTCTGCTTATTGGATTGAGTGATAGGTTTTAAGGATTGCGTGAGCCAGTTCTAGGGATTTTGTAATTTGTTCAGGGCATACATGACTAGGGTTTAAATAAGGACTTGATGGAACAAACTGCCTTTAGCATTAGTGGAAATTGACTGCACTTTCTTGGACATTTTTGTCAAACTTTTAAGCAGAAAATAAGGAAGATTTAAAGGATAATCACCGTTTAGATGCATCTGTATTCTTATATGGGAGATGTAGACCAATGAAAACCTTCCTTCGCAGGTGATGTACCTATGAATCACCACCAGAGCAGTGTGCTATTCGGGTCGAACCCAGTTGCGAGGTATTCCCCTTCTCCAATTTGGATTCTACTTATCTAGAAGGAGGAATTGATTTACAAATTCAGTAACCACGTGCTCCTTCTTCCACCATCTTTCCCCTCCAACCACGAGCCTGTAAGCCTTTGCTATAGTCTACTCTGTCACTAGCATCAACATCTTACCTATTTCGACCTTGTGACCATCGAAGTTCAGAGCGAATTCCATGGAAACCTGCTCATCATAACCTTGAAATGTGGTGAGAAACTCAAACCACCTAGTGTCCATGAATATTTGGGCCATCTGAGGATAGGCTTCAAGAAGTTCAACACCTTCTGGTTTTATTCTGGCAACTTGTCCGCTCCTCTTTGGCGCCATTAAACTCAATTCTGCAACTGTCATCTTCGGGTTCCAAATTCACTTCCTGCAATTGTTAGTGTATTCTGTTGCTTTGAATGGATACCTGCATTTTTCCCTACAAGCCTGAATTAAGCCAACTCGAACAGGTAACATATAATGATCATCAAGCAACAGGTGATTTTGAAATGAGCCCTGCGTGCGTGCATAGCAATTATATTCTGAAACTGTTGGATTTGGAAATGATTGCTAAGCTTTTGTGGGAGCACACGAACTCTCAATTCATGAATCATGTCATCATAACTAAATCAGGATGGCAGGCGCAAGTTATGGCATGATTATTTGGCGCTACGAGAATAGGCTTATTCCTGTAGCACGTTTGACAACTTGAAAATTTGAAATTCAAACAGCATAAAAGGAGACACCTCAATTTTAAACAATGTTTTTTCAAAATCAAACTTAAATAAATCATCAAAGAGTATAATGCAAACCACGAAATACCAAAATCTAAAAATGGAAAACAACTGAAAACGGAAAATGAGGAATGGGTAAGGAGGGTTTAGAACAAGGGTTTCTCACTAAACCAAGACAAAATTAGAGACTAACATTGTCTCCTTCTGGGGATGGAGTTTTGATACTAAAATCCAAGAACTGCAGACCATTGCCTTTCCTTTATCTCTGATTCATTGATTCCCCTGCGACTGTATGTCCTTTATTTTCAACATAACTGTAAAAACAAGTCCATTGGATATATGGAGTCTTTATTGAAAGGAAACCTACTGTACTAACTCTAACCTGATGAGCCTTTAGATGAAATAATGCTTCAAGAACCTCCCATTCACTGGCCCCCCAAAAATTTCAGTATTGCCTAAATTATGTAGGAGAAAAGTGTCATTGTTCATTACCTTGGTTATCCTGAAAGAACCATACCATAGATTATCGAACTTTCCGTGTTTTCCTTTATATTCTCTCCTGGCGTCCCATATCAACACTAAATCCCCTTCATTGAAAAAATCTTTCTTAGTTCCTTTATCAAATGTAGCCTTGATTTTGTTTTGATGAGCAACAACTTTCTGGTTAACTTGTTCTGTGGCCTGTTGAACTTCAATGAGCTGAAAAATTCTTCTTTGGACATCATTGGGTTCTTCCTGTTCTTATTGCAGAAACTTCAAGACTGGTAGGCCCAATTGAGTTGGAAGGATAGCTTATGTGCCATATACCATCTGGAAGGGAGATGTCCCAATAGCTTTCTTGTTGCTGATGCGATCAACCCATAGAGCAAACTTTAACTTGGAATCCCATGCTTTTTTATTTTCTGCCAGCAACGTTTTGATAATCCTTACTAGTGTCTTATTGGAAGATTCAGCCAATCCGTTCCCCTGGGGGTAGTAGGGAGTAGCATCAACCAATTTGATATTGTATTTATTGCAGAATTCAAGCATGGAATTCGACTTAAAAGCCTGTGCATTATCAGTGACCAGTTTTTTAGGACAGCCAAACTTGGAAAAAATATATCCCTCTAGAAATTCCATGATTACCTTGTCTATAGTATTCCGAGTCGGAATTGCTTCTATCCACTTTGTGAAATTATTGGTGGCCGTAAGAATCCATCTATGATGTCCCGATGAGGTGGGATTAATCTCTCCAATGAAATCTAATCCCCACTGTTGGAACAGTTCGTGGGCAATGATTGGTTTCAGAGGCAGAGATATAAGTTTCTGCTTCTCGACAGATTTCTGACAAGGTTCACATGCCCTGACCTGATAAAAAATATCTGAGAATAGAACTGTCCAGTAATAGCCTGCTCTAATAATTTTGAAGGCAATAACCTTCCAATGATGATGACCTTCGTAGACACCATGATGCAGATCTTGAAAGATTTGTTTAGCCTCCTTTTCGTCCACACATATCAACAGAAAACCGTTTGGATCTTTCCAAAATAGGATCTGATCAACAATACAATATTTTACAGCTCTCAACTTTAATCATCTGTATTTTGATTTATCCAACTCTGGGGGAGATTGAAAATTCAGCAGGAAAAATACGATGTCTTTGTACCATTTTGAAGAAGCATACTTGTTGTTTATTTGTAAATCAATTTCTTCAATTTGGATAGAAGAGTCTTGTGTCATGTCTGAAAGATGGTATAATCCAATTTCTTTGCAATTGGATTCTGTCATTAATTTGGCGAGGCCTTGTCCCTTTATCAACTGGGTAGGCTTTATGGTGAGATCGTATTCCAAGATTTTGGTTATCCATTTTCCCCGCTTACCTTCACAATCAGGTTGAACCAATATTTCTTTGACTGCACTGCTTAGGACATAAGCAGTAATTTTTTATTGAAGAATATACACTCTGAAAGATTTTAAGGCCTTCACTAAGGCATAGGCTTGTTTTTCTATTAGATCATACTTCAATTCAGAATCCCTGAGGGTTTTTCTAAAGAAGGAGATAGGCTACTCATGACCTTGCTCATTTCTTTGCAGAAGAACAACGGCTATGGTATTTCCTGATGCAAATGAAAAAATCATGAACTCTTTAGAAAAATCTGGGCTAATTAGAACAGGGGCCTGAATAATAGCCTGTTTGATCTTTTCGAAGGATTCTCTTGCCTCCGATATCCACTTAATTTCTACATCCTTTTTCAACATGTCAGTGATGTTTTTGACAATCTCTGCAAAGTTACGTATAAACCTTCTTAAAAAATTAATCTTACCAATGAAGGATTGAATTGAATTTTTATTTCTCGGAATGTCAATTAGCTGAATAGCCTTTACTCTTTCTAGATCTATTTTAATTCCTTCAAGCGAAACGATGTGTCCAAGAAGTTTACCTTCCTCCATGGAAAAATGTGATTTTTTGGGATTAAGTGATATGCCGTACTTCCTGCATTTCTCAAAGGTCTGCTTCAAGTGCTGTAAATGTTCTTCATCTGAAAATGAAAATAAAATGATGTCATCAAGGTAAATAACCACAAAACTGTCTTTCTCGCCAACGAAAGTGATGTCAATAGCCCTTTGAAATGTAGCTCCAGCGTTCATCAACCCAAAAGGCATCTTTTCGTACATAAAGGTGCCCCAGGGAGTGGTAAAAGATGTTTTCTTTTTGTCTTCTTCCATTACTGATTTTTTATTGTAACTTGAATATCCATCAAGCATAGAAATTCTCTTTGCACCGAAAACCTTTTGTAAGATATAATCCATTTTTGGTAATGGATAATTATCTTTCAGAGAACACCTGTTTAGATTCCGGAAGTCTACACAAAGCCTTATCTCTCCGTTCTTTTTCCTGACGGGCACAAGGTTTGCTACCCATTCTGAGTATCTCAGTGGCACTATGATTTTTGCTTCTAGCATCCTCTTCAACTCCTTTTCTATTATTGGTAACAGTAAAGGATTGAATTGCCTGAATTTCTATTTTACGGGTTTTGATCCAGGTTTCAGAGGGATTTTATGCTGAATAATTTCTGTATCAAACACTTTCAGATCTTCATACGACCAGGCAAATATATCTGAATATTGTTTCATTAATTCAGTATATGCTTCCTTCTATTTTTTTGATAGTTTCCTGGATACTTTTACCAACCTGGGATTTGCATCTGAACTAATGTCACAGTCTTCCACATCTGTTTCTTCTGTTTGGATAACAGCCTTCCTGGAGACATCATTAGGATCGAACAACCTTTTTAATGGAACCAAACCCTTAGGAAAATGGTTTGTCTTCAATTCGATGATCTTGTGACCAACAATAGTATCTTGAAGAACTTCTGTAGTGTGTATTTCTGCTTCTTCATCTTCGTCATCTTGATCAATTGAAATATTAGAAAACTCTTCAATGGTTTTCAAAAATCTCTGAATTTCCTCATCGTCTTTAAAAACCTGCCAATGTTTTATATTATCCGGAATTGAGGGTCTGTGTCTGACTTCAATTTGAAACTTCAGATTAGGAAACATTGGAGTTTTAAAGTTGCTTGCTGCAGATGCCAAAGAGTCAGCCTACTGATTTAAATCACTGTGAACAAAAGTAATATTGAATGCCAAGAATAAATTATCCACATAACCCCACACCTCATTTCTGTATTGTTTCAATATTTGATGTTTGGTTTGATATATGTTTCTAACTTGGTGAACAATAAGTTCAAAGTCTCAAAAAACAGA
The DNA here is from genome assembly GCA_009831015.1 of Picea engelmannii. Taxonomy (NCBI): domain Eukaryota; kingdom Viridiplantae; phylum Streptophyta; class Pinopsida; order Pinales; family Pinaceae; genus Picea; species Picea engelmannii. The sequence goes on from ML780624.1 coordinate 101,159, forward strand.
CAACTTATTTATTCCTATGTCTCTTGCGGCTTTCAAACCTAACAACAAAGCTTCATACTCACTGATGTTATTAGTGGTGTCAAATTCAAGTTTATATGACATTGGAATAACCTCCTTGGCAGGGGAAATGAAGACAATACTAGCTATAGAACCTTCTTTAAAACAAGCCCCATCAAAATACATTTTCCAAACAAAATGGTCTTCACTGTCTCCTACTGCAGTTATTGACTTTCTGACTGATACTTCTGCCATTTCCTCATCCATATGAAAATAGAAGAAACCAGATCATCTTCTACAACATATATAGGATGATTAGTGGGATTGTCGTGATCACTTACCAAATAAGGCAGTCTGATTTTTCTGTATAATCTTCGTTGTTCGCCACCAAAAACAGGTATGGTTGCATAGCTTAGGTCCATCTGCAGAGTGCCACCTACCTTTTTAGCCCAATATCTTGAAAGAAGCATCCCAAATTTTGGTGGTATGTCAGCCATGATAACATCTAATACCACACTCTTCATAGGTAATTGGGAAAGAGTTACAACCACATCTTTCATAAGCCCAAGACATTTGACTTTCTTGGAATCAAAAGAATATAGATCATGATATGGTCTAGTAATGTCCAATCCTAATTCTTCCATCACCACCTTAGGCATGACATTATGTGAAGCACCAAAATCCATTAAGCAATTATGCAATATCTTGTTATGGATATTTAGTGAAATGTAAAATGGTGGGCAGGCATCAATTTTGTCTTCAATGTGAAGTCCAATAGTAATGGCAATGTTTTCATCTTCGAGGTTGACTGTATCCAAGTAGGTGACATGAGCTGGATCTTCTAGAGCCTTAAGGACAGTTTTTCTGAATGGTTCTGTTTCAAGAGTTCTAATAATAGTACCGAAACCTTGATTTTGTTGATTTCATGTTCTAAATTGAAAACAAAAACATTTTTATCTGGTTCCCTTATGTCAGCAGTGTTATCTTTGACAGGTTGCTTCAATGAATGATCAGCTTGAACATTGGGAACACCTTTGATTGTTGTTGTCTTAACTGGAGTACTGGCTTTCTTTGTAGAAATAGGTATATCTTCTTTAGGTGCCTGGGAACCAGATCTGAGATTGTATTTTTTCCCTGTAGGTTCATGCTGGACAATCTCCTCTCCATCCCCTTCCTCAAACTGATTTGCAATCAAAGTATCTTCATATTCTTGCTGTGTCACATGTAGAGGAGATTATTCGGAATCATTCAAATGAACTGCAAGGTCTTCTTCTTTACCATCATTATCTTCCTCCTCATCTACTGCATTATTCTGAAAAGGAGGTAACACCTTTTGGTCATCTTGATTTTTTCTTTCTCTTGGTAAAATTTGAGGTACATTGTTTGGTCTCCTAAACTGATTTGGATTTCTGTAACCGCCCTTCTGTGCAGGTCTATTGGGATGTTTTTGTTCCATCTTCAACCTTGCCATCTCAGATGTCAAAGTTTTCAACATCTTAGTCATTTCATCCATTTTAATATCGGATGTTGAATTAGAAGATGAAGGCAACTCTTCCTTTTGCTTTTTTCTATCTCTGTCACTTCTGGACTTCAATTTGTCTGCTGCTAATATGTTTGATTCTACCTCAATAGTTGCATCTTGCATTAGGCTGAGGGTAGTGGCTCTTATTTCCCTAAGCAACAAGGAAAATTTGGCATCGAATGCATTGGCAAAAGTGATTTTAGCTGATGTCTCTGAAGGTTTTATCTCCTCTGGAATTTTACCATACATCAGGTTGAACCTTTTGGTAAAATCAGGTATTGATTCACCTTGTTTCCTCCTTAAAGCACCAAATTCAGTAATGTAGTATTGGAAGTCTTTTTTATCTTCCCATTGATTGAGAAAGGCCTCATCTAAAGCTACAATATCAACTATTGAATTAGCAGGCAAACTCCTGAACCACTTTCTTTCTTCCCCATTTAAACTTTGTATGAATAATCTCATCCACACATTAGCATGCTCTACATTGAAATTGTCTGCAAAACTATAAAACAAAATCAAATGCTCTTCAACAGTAACTGATCCATCTCCATTAAATTTGGGCAAATATCTCATATAATCATTTGGTGGAAAAGCATACATGACTTGTGGAAGTACCAGGGGAGCATACCTAGATGAAAATATTTGGTCCATTCTATCTGCGGCCATATTAGCTGTGTTCATAGATTTGGGAGTGAGAAAGATTGGTGATGCTGCAGGTGAAAAAATCCCTTGTATATTACAACTCTTATGTGCTATCCCTGAAACTTGTTTTTCAGCAGTTGGAGATTTCTTTTCTGGACTATGATCAACTAATGGACTGAGAAACAAACGATTATCAAAATAACAATAATGTGATCCAAAATACTCAGATGAGAAAGATTCACAAGATGACGAAGGAGTCTCTGTTTCAATCTTAACACCTGTGCTGGGAATCTTCAAATTTCCAGTTTCAGGTAACAAGTCTGGATATTCCTGTTTAATGAGTTCAATAAGCAACTTCTTTTGTTCTGGATTTAATTCTGAAACATTTGTAGGGAATGAAACTATATCAGACTCATCGACATGCTTAATTTCACTTTCGGGTTTTAAATCTTCATTTTCTTGGGTTTTGATGGTTTCAAAAGACTCTGCTTGAGAATTTTCTGAAGATAATTTCCCTTTTGAAAGTGAAGACTAACCAGGAAGAACTTTAGGTTTTCGTAGTATTTTTTCAGGATCTGGCACTGCTGCTACAGGCTTGGAATGTGGATTTTTCCTTGTTACTGGTCTCTTATTTGATGGTGGAGGATTTTGAGGAATTTTAGGTCCTTTGCTTTCTTTTTTAGGAGCCAGAATTACCACAGAGGAGTCACCAGGTGAATAATCACATTCTTAGAAAATGTCCAAAATCTTGTTCACCATCAAGATCTGAATCTAAACTTGTCATTTACCCAGGGAAGATATCTTCGTTTCTTCGTCCCCAGCAACGGTGCCAAAAATGTTAGTCCCTAAAGTTGCACTTGACTGTGAGAGGGCAATCTAGGGCATCATTCATTTATTGCAAAGTATTTTTAAGGTTTTATGATTTGTTTTTTTGTAGAGTGGTTGAAAACTGGGTCAAGATTACAGCATGACATGAAAATCAAGATAAAAACATAGCATATCCCACTGAATGAATAATAGGTAGACACATAGATGGATTAAACCAATTTAAGAAAAAGGAAAGTGAAGTCTTCAATTTGTCAACTTCACAAGGGTTTTCTTCTCGATATATTATAAAGAAACGAGGGTATCATCTTGACCTCATTACTTGAAAATTGTCTCTACAACAAAATCTTCACTGTATAAATTAACATTCAAGAATAAAAAAGCATTGCAATCTGAATAATAAATTCAAGCATGAATAATGAAATAATAGAGTAGAAAAAAGAAGGTCTAACCATCCATATGCCTTTGTTATTGAGTGTCAATTGAACATAAATGTCTTTTACAATAAGATCCACAAAATTTTCTCTAGATCTCCAATTTTTCGACCTCCACGTGGTCTCTCTTCTGTCTATTTAAACTATCTATAAAAACTTCTAGATCCTATTATCTAGAAAAGCCTTTAATGACTAGAATCGAAAAGTATCCAACTCCTAAAGTAATTCACTCAAAATGAGCTTCTACCCCCAAAAATAGTCCACATCTCAACAACTTGATATAACAAATATTGTCAGCATTACATTTGACTCTACAAAATAGGGATTTTGTTTGACTCTATAAAACAGATCGAAGTCTTAGCAATTCCCTGATCAAAATGAATAATCTTTTTCCATATCTCCTGGAGAACATTTAAACAAAATTGTAACAAATATTCATGTTACCTTTAGGATAAAATCACAGTAGTGGCTTTGGCATTTTTCTGCTTGAGCTTTGTGGTTAGCACAACATTGTGCCAGTAGAGTTTGAAATTAATTTCCCTGAGTTCCTTAAGCAGTGCCCTTTGCTCTTTCTTCTTCTTTTTAAGACTTTGAATCCTTTCTTGCTGGCGAGCATTCCACTGTTCTATCTGCGCCTTTTCCTTCTTTAATTGTTTTATTGTTTTCTAAAATTCCTTAATCTTTTCCTTATCAGTTCTTATCTCAACCCTGAATCCTGAGAATTCTTCAGAAGGTGCAGATTCATTTAGATTTAAGGCAATATTAGGTTTCTTGGATTTAACCTAGTATTTTGAGATTAATTCTGAGCTATGCTCTTCGTCGGAACTTGATGAATCTAAATCTCCAGGTACATCTGGTAAGTAATCTGAGTCTTCCAAGTAGTCTTCAGGGAATTCACTGATGCCTTTAGCCATCTTTTAGCTTTTTCTAATCTAGTTGAATCTCTCCTTACAGGGCTTGTAGGTGGTGTAAGTATTCCCTTTCCTTTGCTGACACATTTCTTGGGTAATGGGGTCTTTTTTGCTTTTTTCCTGGTACTTGTTTCAACATCCTCATAATCATCTTCTATGATTATGGTGTTTTCTTCTTTGATTGATGGATTGAACATTGCCTTTGACTTCAACCTATACTTATTAGTAACCCTGGTCGAATTTCTTCGAGGTTTCTGTGATACACACACACCTTTATCCTTTTTTCCTTTGATTGCAACGCTCCTTTTGCTAGTCGATGGCATTTCAGACTTGACTGTAGTTTGAGCAACGAGATCATTATCTGACTCTGTCTCCCCTTTAACATCTTCCTCAAAAAACATTTCAATTTCGGGCTCCCATCTAGGTCTCTTACTTCTTCTCTTCTTAGTTACCTTGATATAAGAAGACTCATCTTTCACAGGGTTTTCATCAGAAATATCTCGACTCTGTTTAATGGTTTTCCTTCCTCTGCCCTTTTTCTGCTTATTGGATTGAGTGATAGGTTTTAAGGATTGCGTGAGCCAGTTCCATGGCTTCTGTAATTCGTTCAGGGCAGACATTACTAGGGTTTTAATCAGGACTTGATGGAACAAACTACCTTTAGCATTAGTGGAAATTGACTGCACTTTCTTGGACATTTTTGTCAAACTTTTAAGCAGAAAATAAGGAAGATTTAAAAGATAATCACCGTTTAGATGCATCAATATTCTGATATGGTAGGTGTAGACCAATGGAAACCTTCAATTGTAGGTGATGTACTTGTGAATCACCACTAGAGTAGTGTGTCATTCGGGTCAAACCCAGCTGCGAGGTATTCCCCTTCTCCAATTTGGATTCTGCTTATCTGGAAGGAGGAATTGATTTACAAATTCAGTAACCACGTGCTCCTTCTTCCACCATATTTCCCCTCCAACCACGAGCCTGAAATCCTTTTCTATAGTCTGCTCTGTCACTAGCATCAACATCTTCCGATTTTGACCTCGTGACCATCGAATTTCAGAGCGAATTCCATGGAAAACTGCTCATCATAACCTTGAAATGTGGTGAGAAAATCAAACCACCCAGTGTCCCTGAATCTTTGGGCCATCTGAGGATAGGCTTCAAGAAGTTCAGCACCTTTTGGTTCTATTCTGGCAACTTGTCCACTCCTCTTTGGTGCCATTAAACTCAATTATGCAACCGTCGTCTTCGGGTTCCAAATTAACCACCTACAATTGTTAGTGTATTCTGTTGCTTTGAATGGATACCTGCATTTCTCCCTGCAAGCCTGAATTAAGACAACTCGAACAGGTAACATATAATGATCATCAAGCAACATGTGATTTTGAAATGAGCCCTGCGTGCGTGCATAGCAATTATATTCTGAAACTGTTGGATTTGGAAATGATTGCTAAGCTTTCATGGGAGCACACGAACTCTCAATTTATGAATCGTGTCATCATAACTAAATCGAGATGGTAGGCGCACGTTATGGCATGATTATTTGGCGCTACGGGAATAGGCTTATTCCCGTAGTGCATTTGACAACTTGAAAATTTGAAATTCAAATGACATAAAAGGAGACACCTCAATTTTAAACAATGTTTTTTCAAAATCAAACTTAAATAAATCATCAAAGACTTTAATGCAAACCATGAAATACCAAAATCTAAAAATGGAAAACAACTGAAAACGGAAAATGAGGAATGGGTAAGGAGAGTTTAGGACAAGGGTTTCTCACTAAACCAAGACAAAATTAGAGACTAACAGTTCCCATGAGGTTTTCCCTCTTTCCTCATTTATTTCAGTGTATCTTTTGTATTTGGGTACCTAACATGGCCTCGTAGCTGGGACCCATTCTTTATTTTCACCATAGTGATGTTCGGGGGGGGGGTGTTGGATTTACTTAACACACACATAGGATTTATTTTTCCTAAGTTCATTCCTTGTTTATTAGTCATAATTAGTCATTATCTAGTCTCCTATATTTTAGGGGAGAATATTCCACCTGGAGAATATTCTCTTTCAGTTGACACTTCAATTTGACTAGTTGAGTTGATTTTAGATGTTGCATTGGCTTTGTCACCATGCAACATTGGGATCATCACCAACTCACTACTCTTTGTTCAGACAATTAACTGAAGACTAGTTGACTAGTTAACTCAGCTAGGTGGCAATTCACTCTCGTAACTGCCCGAGAGACTAGACTAGGTGGTAGTTTACTCTTGTAACTATTGGTGTGTGTCCAGATCACTCTAGAACACCACTATGGCTCATTAGTTACTCATTTATCCTATATATATTGTAAATTATTCACTCTTTGAGTGTGGAATATAGTTAATGAGAATTCTTTCATTCTTTATATCTTGCTTCTTCTTTCTCAATTTCTCTCTGCAAATGTGTGTAGTATTTTCTAGCTAGATCTATTCTGTACAGGTTCAACACATTTACAGGAAAGCCGACTTGGAAAGTCAATTATTTTTGCAAAGTGGTCGACTCAGGATAAAACTTCTTTTGAACAAAAATACAACACATTATGTGACTCTAACATCATGGATTGTAAACTGGGATACATCTGTGATACAAGAGGCATCAACAAACGCTCCATATGACAAGAAGAATAACCATTCGGTGAAGATTATGCTCAATAATGAGAAACATTCTCCTAAATCCATACTAAACCCAAAATATTGATATACTGACTCAAGGATTGTGCTTTGTTCAAGGGAAACAATATTTCCACCAAACAAAGAGATAGACGCTTTCCCCCCTTATTTTTGGTTTTTTATTTTATTTTATTTTTATCTTTTTCATATTATTAAAGCCTGAAAAAAAAAAAAGAATAAAAGAATGCTATAGTACAGTGGAGGAAATGAGTGTCGCGAGAAAGAAAATTGGTTCCAGAGCACAAGGAACATACCTATGCTCAATGCAAGGAAACATGTGTAGGATAAGGACAATCAAGGGAATGTCTCCTCCGGGGATATGCTAGGATATTTAGACACTTAGGAATTAGTTAAAATCTACTTGGTATAATGTGTCATTAGGTAAAAGTGTGTTTCTTTAGTATGCATTTGTAGTTAGGAAATCCGATGGGCACAATATGTTCCTGACATAGAGTGATCCGACGATTCATATTATCCTCTATCTTAATGACTACATTGATCTGTGGCTTAGAAACCAATTGGTCCACGATCTCCATTTAAAGAGCATGGAGGGTAATCAAGTTGCAGATATTTTCACAAAGTCTCTTATAGAAGCGAAGTTTTCCAAACATCGATCTATGTTAGGAGTTCAAGAAGTTTTCATTAAGGGGGGATAGGATCTAATGCCTCCTTCCTTCTCCTATTGTGTCACTATTGTAAATCCTTCAATCTTATCCCAAGTTGTTCTTAAGGGGGGATGTTAGGATATTTAGACACTTAAGAGTTAGTTGTGAGATCTACTTGGTATAATATGCCATTAGGTAAAAGTGTATTTATTAGTATGTTTCTTTAGTATGCATTAGTATGCATTTGTAGTTAGGAAATCCGACGGTCACGACATGTTCCCAACATAGAGGGATTCTAAGGTTCATATTCTCCTCGATATTAACAAATACATTGATCCATGGATTAACACCCGATTGGTCCATGATCTCTATTTAAAGAACATGAAGGGTCATTTGTCAATGATCGATTGTGATAAAATCTCTTGTAAAATCTCTCTGTAATATTTTTCTTTTGCATTAATAAAATTCTCCAAGTGGTCACGTTGGTTGGGGCCATGGATGTTTCCTCGTAAGGGTTTTACCACATCAAAACATCAATGTATTGATAATTGATCTAGTTGTGTCAGTGGTTATTGAAGGTGTTTGTCCTCTGTTGGAATACCTGTGTTGTTGAACAGGATAAGGTGTCGATTCAGAAAGGCATAAAATGAAAGGCTAGCAACTTGTTTCAATGCATAAGCAAATTTTTCAACAATGGCAAGTTGAAGCCGACATCAGGCCTAGAAGTGCAAGCGGTTAATATGCAATACAATTACAACTCAACAAACTTTTGGAAGCCCCATGGGTAAGTTATCCAGAAAGAGATTGAGAAGAAGTCACGAAGCTTCGACACAAAGACATGGTGGGGCTAACCAGGGCTTCCGAGCCTATGGAAAAACTATAGTATGGGTGTAAAACCTACCAGTGAGGTACTAACTAGGAAACCCATGAAGAGGTTATCTCTACCATCGATAAACGACACATTTAAAACAACTTGAAGGTATCATGTCATGAACGAATGGGGTGGACCATTTGACATATATGTGACCGATACAAATAAATGCATCATGTAGGTAGAATGGAACCTACCCTATATGATAGTATAGGACACAATAATTGTTGAAGAATATGAAAAGTGCTAACATAAGTAGCATTATACGTTAGAGGGAGTCTCGTTGGTAATGGTTAGAAAAAGAATGAGAAGAAGATATGAAGCTTCAACGCAAAGTCATGGTGGGACTAAATAGGACTCCCAAGACTAATATAAAAATTGTAGCATGGGCACCAAAATACAAAGGGATTCTAAGCTAGGGTGCCCATGGAAGATAGGCTCTACCATTTAAGAAATGACAATTGAAAGAAGAGATATGGGTTCACGTCGCAAGTTAATGGGATCGACCCTAGGGAAAAATGAAAATCGCAACTGATAATGCAAAGTGTAAGGTGTATGAGACCTATTCAAAATTCCAGTTATACGAGAACAATACCTTCCAGAGTCTTGAAAAAGACTCGGTCAACCAAAAATAGACCATAACATGTCCAAAGTATCCTTCTACAACCTGAAAATGCGACAACCACACTACAAAGTCCTTTTCATTAGTTCAATTAAGTAAAAATAACAAAACTATGGAAAAATGGGTGTAAACATTTCATTAAATAGTGATAATTTACCATTTTACCATGCCATTTTCACAATTTACCCAAAATTTCCCAAACTTGGTAAACCCTCTCAACTTTGAGTGAGGATTGTAGAAGCTTGGAGCAACGAAACCACTTGTCGTATGGACCAAGTAAGCTTCTATCCCTACTCTTCAATTCTATCCATTTACTTTTAAAAATTCATGAGAATCTGAGGATAACACTTCCCTTTTTCTCATAAACTCTGTGCATACATGATTCTCCTTAAGGTGAATAGAATATATACATTATTTGACCGTGGAGGAATCGCAGATATCCACGACTGTCATCATTATGAACCACGTATGACTTGGTATGGATGGAAAAATTTAATTTATTAACTCCCTTATTTCTTGAATCTTGTAGAATGTTTGTCCAATGAAGAGAGCATGAGGATGAGGATGTTGATAATGTTGTGGTTGAGGACGATGATGCTATGAATGCTCTTCATCGATGTGGAATGTACAAGATTTTCCAAACCAATGGTATGCGAGAACAAAGAAGGTTGCTCAATATCCTCATTGATTGTTGGCATCTAGATTGTTGAATCAGGAAACGATGGAGAATTGAGTCACAAGAAATATGGAGGAAACTTCAGAGTCTGGAGATATATACACTACAAGAAAAATACCTTTTAGCGGAGGTTATAGCGAAGGCTTCTAGTGTTACAAAACTGGCAAAAATTGTCAAAAAAACCTCCACTAAAACATTTGTTTTCGATAGCGGATGTTTTTTAGGATACTATAATGAAACTTGATTATGACTAAAAACATCTGGGCGGCTGGAGGTGTTAGTGGATGTTTACAAATCAATGTGTTTGTATAAGGAACAAGCATCGGTGCATACATAAACCTACAACACCGGTGCTATACACTTAAATTCAAGCACTAGGGCTTTAAAATATGAAAGCACCAGGGAGTTTGTCTTATAAGCATCGGGTCTTTAACAGTAAAACGCATGGGGAGAGTTAAAAATAATTAAGCACCTGGGATTTCTACTTAGAACACACCGGTGCGTTATTAATAAGAAGGCATTGATGTTGTATAAAATAATATGCACGCGTGCGTTACCTAGAAAAACCACCCTGGTGCATTAAAAATCGAAAGCACTTGTGCTTTTTAGTAACAAACAAGCCTCGATGCTTAAATCAATAATGCAATAGCGTCAATGTGTATTAATAACATAAATGCATCGATGCTTATTAATAATCCTAAAGCACCGGTGCTTATTAATAACATAAAATCATCGATGCTTTGTATAAGCTTAATGCATTGAAGGCCAATTTTTTAATACAATTTTGTGGTATTAAATAAATATTGAAACCTGTGCTAATTGATTACATAAAATCACTGGTGCGCATTTCATATGAAACACACTGATGAGTTTTAATATTAAACACGTTGATGAGATTACTAATTAAAATACACCGAGAAACATCGACCTATGAGAGTGCAATTATTTTTATTTTTTAATTCCATTATTTATAAAAAAAATTACATATATCTTATATTTTGATTAGTGAATTTGGATATGATGTTTGCATTAATTTTTTATATCAGATTTTGCATCTCTTCATTATAATATTTAGTCATCCATATATTTAATCAACGATGTAACATTTCACAATGACATTGGATAACACAATAGAATAAATTAAAACATATTTTATTATATGAATAAGAGGCCTTTATCATACAAAATGGGACACTTATCGGTAATCTCGTGTCTTTCAATTGGGACACTATGTCCATTACATTAAACAAAAATGTATGATTTTCATAGACAATTATTTCAAAAAAACACAATTGCAACTTCCATTGATATCCAAATATATTGGTTATCATTCTTCACTAGAACCATTGTTAGTGCTCGAGCCACTTCCATGCCTTGGGTTATTTTGTTGAATGTTTGTGTGATTTCCTTGATTGTTTTGTTCTTCTTCAAGTTCCATCTACAAACATAAAAATAAACTGTAATGAGTCTATCTACATTGCTGAGAATAATGAAAATTGAAATAAATAATATACATGAATGTAAATTGAAAAACGACGTACCTGCAAAGCAAGAATTGACTCATGAATCATACACATATGTTCAAAATAAAATCTCATGCCTTGTTTCAACAATTCTTCTCTTGGCTCGGTTCCATACTTTGTTTCCTGTAAATTTTATACCCCATAATAAATCATAGATTTAATATAAAGTATTATTTTTGTTTCATTAATTATAAAATGATAGAAGTAAAACAACATAGATTATACTTACAAATTCCACAATTAATTTTTTATATGCCAACATATATTCACAACCCTTAATTAACCCAATGCCAATCAATTTTTCTGATGGATCTTCTTTGTATGTTAGCACCTGTATGAAGACATTCAAGGATGGTTGTTATAAAACAACTTAAAATATAAGAAAAAAAAAACTCAAGTTGTTATAAAGAAATAACAATTACTCACAAACTTTATGTGCATAATGAGTTCCATTTTGTTTTCTTTTCTGTAAGACAATATTTGAAAATTAATATTTAATGTTAAATTAATTATTTGTACCTAATAGGAAAAATCAATAATTACATACATTTGAAGCACGTTGTTGTTGATACATTCCTACTGGCATATTTCGGATATCAACTCGTTGGTCCTATGGGATTTTCATAATTTTCTTGAAAAAATAATATGACAATAAAGTATTTTTATATTGATATATGAAAAATAAACAGATACTTTGTAATATATATATATATATATATATATATATATATATATATATATATATATATATATATATATATATATATATATATATATATATATATATATTCTAAAAAATGTTGTTAGGAATATTACTTTTTGAATGATTCTTTTTTGTTGTTGTATGTTTTTTCTATTGCAAGTCTGACATGTCTCATTGATCATTGCTCTGGAAATGCTTCCTATAGTTTAAATATAACTTGGTTCTGCGAATATTGGATTGATTTCTATATTGTAAGTGGAAAGTACATCTATACATTTGTTCCACTATATCTCTCATAGTTTTGTAAAAGTTCCCCCCCTTGATTAATCTCCAACACCACTCCAGATGAGCTAGGGACCAATTTATCATCATTTACATCTTCTATATTAATTAATTTTGTTTTGTTATGATGAAATTTTGTTCCCTCGTTGTTGGTGCCCATAGAAAATTAAACATATGTGAATTAATAGATTGTTTGAAACATGTCATCTAATATTCCTACGTATATTATTAATGAAAATTCAAAAAAAAATCACATTGAATAGAATTTGTTCATTCACATGATTCATCCCTCTAGATTTTTTTCATCAAGATTTTACACTCTTCTGCACTTATATCATAAATAATCTTATCGAGCTTCCTCACTTTGTGGCCCTGCATGACACACACTAACCAATACATATTAGTTAAACTTACATATAATTAAACCATATTAATTTTGGATAGAATTTACAAAGAACCTAGCTTTTTTGTTTTTCCAAATGTGTCATCATTGTGTCGACCATAACTTTTCTTATTTGAACTCTTCTCACTCATATTTTTATCAATATACAACCTGTACCATTCAATACAAAAATTATTAAATATATTTTATAAATAAATCACATAATTTTCAGTGGAAAAAAATCGTTGTAACTGGTGCACTTTTTAGATACAAAGCGCTGGTGTGTTTATTACATAAAACACACTAGTGTGTTCGATACAACAAAACACACTGAACATTTTAATTTATTTTTTTAAATTTGTGAATTGCAACAATGTGATATATATAGAAGACATAATAACAACTACAGTAGAAAACAAAAACATAGCAAAAAAATTTAACATTCATAAAAAAACAATAGAAAAATTACATGCCGATGAGAAGAAAAAAAAAATAATAAAAAATTATGTGACAACATTTTTTGTGTTGTTTAAATGAGAAAGCATCGACAATATTTTTTTTATGCACCATGTTTTTTAAATTTAAAAAACAAAAAAAAATGTGTCTTTATATATGCTCCTTAGACAAAAATGCACCAGTGCATTTTTGTTGAAATGGCGCACCGGAAAATAGGAAAATGTTTTTTTTAAAAAAACGTCAAATCGAAAACCGTTTAAAAAAATAAAATAAAATAAGTCAGAGGGTCGACTGCGTTTGGGATCCAATGCAATAAGTGGTCCATTTGCATCACATGCCAAACACTTATATATAGAAAAACAAACCCATTAGATCTAAAATACCTAAAACGAAAATCCCTACTTATGAAGTGATAAAGGGAGTTAAACCCTAGGATGAAATTTTTCATTCACGTAAGAAAAAAAAAAAAGGGTTTAAGGTAAGTATGATTTTTGTTTTTCTTCTGAATTTTAATTAAAATCCAAATAGGAATACAATTTGTAAAAAAATTATTATAAAACTCAACAGTAAAATTTAAAATTTTTACTATGTAGGGTTTTGAGTGGATCACCATACCCTTCAAATATTGATTTTCTAAATACTTCTATTGTTCCAAAGTATTCTTCTACTCCACAATGCTCCCTGGTATGTCTCTCTTCCAAATTTGTCTCCTGTAAATTTTGACAAAATAATGATAATATTGAATACCTTCTTAATATTAATTTTTTTTTATGAAAATGGTTTAGAGTGAAACACCATACCCTTCAAATTATCATATTCTGAATAATAGTGTGGTTCCAAAGTATTCTGCTCCTCCATAATGTTCCTCAGTATACCTCTCTTGTAAGTCTCTCCCCTGCAAAATTTTGCAAAATAATGAAATAGTGAATAACTTTTTAGTATTTAAATGACTTTATGAAATTTGATTCCCGCCCTTTTTTTAATTGTTTAAAAAAACTGCCTTTTTTTTTAAACATTTTTGACACGACGATGCATTTATGTAAGACACACCAGTGCATCCATATTATATTACGCACCAGTGTGTCCATATTAATTGATGCACCGATAACATATAATTTTTTTTTATTAACAAAATCTTGAAACATGGTGTGGTTAATTTTTCAATGCACTAGTGTTTATTATTAATATGCACACCAGTGCGTTTTTGGTTTACAAGCACACTGAGATGATTTTAAAGTCATTTGAACTTTTATTTGTACATAAATAGTATATTTATCTCAAATTATCTTTTAGGATGAATTCACATGACTTACAATACTTCAGTATACATTTTACGTTTTATGTCGCCTTATTCTTAAAAAATGGTTTGAAAACTATATTCAAACTCAGATTGTGGTATGGTCTTCAAAATTTATTTTAGATATGTACATGAAAATTTATTGCTAATTTTTCTGAAATGAAGGGAGAAAACCTCATTATATGATAAAATGGCCAATTCTTCAAACTCCATCCCATTCCATATTGCTCAAAGTCCATCACGGAGTTCTCTCTTTCCATCTCTAGTAAGTTTAACTTATTTTATTTATGTTTCGGTTATCTCATTGAATTTTTTTTATCCATGTCAATTTGAATAAAAATGTATCCAAATTTGCAAGATCCTAATTCAGAATTGAGTTCAGATGAAAAAAATATTCCAGTACCGGTTCAAAAATGTCGGAAGGTCTTATAAGGAGAAACATACCACAAACAATTGGTAGATGAAAATGGAAAGCCTCTTTACCCTACCAACTATGAAATTCTATCTCCCAGCCACAATCCTGAGTCTCTAATGGTAATAATTGTTTGGTATAATGTAATTTGAACAAACAAATTATTACATTTTGATGACTAATATCGTCGATTTACTAATGTTCAATATTTTTAAAATTAGGATTTTTCTGATGATGAGCGACCTACCTACCATCTTCCATTGCACCCCATGTCAACCTAAGAGAAGGTTGCAATGATAACACAACTAAGAGAGGAAGCGTACCAAGAATGGTGGAATCAACCACCTATTCAATTCCCACTACGCTTAGATTCACCAATTAGGAATGACTACAACAATAGTAGTTCTTTAGAAGTTGGTAATGGAGACAATAAAAAAGAGGTTGGTATGGATGATTACTTATGGGATACGACTACCATGGAGACAATGTTGTTAGAAAAATTCCAAAACGATGAGCTAGGGGATGATGCTCATATCAGTGATACCATTTTCGAAATCTTGAAATATGCTTCCACCACCCCTCTCTTTGGACCTAGTGCCTGGTCAAAGTCTACCCAGCTTGGGACAACAATGTTACTGTACAACATGAAATCAAAGTTTGGCATGTCAAATGAATGTTTCTCAAAAATATTGAGGTAATTGACCAACAAGTGCCTTATATTAATTTTGAAAAATCTTGTCACACAGTTAACATTATAAACGGTTTCTTTTATAAACCTTAAATGACCTTGTACATTTCTATTGCCCACTAACTGCAAGATAATGAAAGATAAGGCTCTTCCTAGTGATAAATTTTTTCCCGGTAGTTGCGAAGAGGAAAAGCAATTGTTGAAAATGTTGGGTGTTGAGTACATATATCGTAGCATGCATGTTTGAATGATTGTATTCTATATAGAGGAGAATATGTAGACAAAGAGATATGTCTAAAATGTCGGCATGATAGGTACCTGTTGGGACCACATATTGTACCTTTTTGCTCATACTTTTTGCCATTGTTATACCCTTCATCACCAGTATTTAGACTCATATTATCACTTCATCTGATCACCTCAAGGTATACAACGTCCTTTCTCATCACTATATGTTTAATT
>ML780624.1:131803-161661 GCA_009831015.1 Picea engelmannii
ATTTCTTTACTACAACACTAAGTGCTTTTGGAATTGAGCATATATAGTGCGCAGCTATCTTTGAAACAAAAGACTTCCCTGGGTTGATAATTTATGTTCCACTTGGTTGTTTGAAATTAATTGAGCAATTATAGTGACCAACAGTACCATAAATCAAATAAAAATGGTAAATCATATGGTCCTCCTTATAAGATATTGAGGCACGTGCCTATAATCCCAAGGATTCAAAGGCTCTTTCATTGCAAAGAATTAGATATGTTGCAGAGATGGAATGCCTTGCACAGAAGTGATTCGGTAGTTATGCAAATCCCAACAGATTCAATAGCCATGAAGCATATAGAGGATACATGGCTAGAAAAATTCAAGGATGAATTACAAAGTCTACGACTCAGCATAGCAATGGATGTCATGAACCCATATT
The DNA here is from genome assembly GCA_009831015.1 of Picea engelmannii. Lineage (NCBI taxonomy): Eukaryota > Viridiplantae > Streptophyta > Pinopsida > Pinales > Pinaceae > Picea > Picea engelmannii. Next base: position 132,225 of record ML780624.1, read on the forward strand.
CCATCCAAAACACCAACTATTATGTGTGGCCTGTAGTAGTGATCAATAACAATATCCCCCCATGGTTTTCCATGAAGAATGGACATCTTATGTTGGCTCTTATAGTCCTTGGTAGGAGACAAGTGAAGAATATGGATGTCTACCTACAACCATTGGTATATGAATTGAAGGAGTTATGGGAATGGATACATGTATATGATGTATTAAGACCCATCACAACAAAGAGGATTTTTACATTGTATGTGATATGTGCTTACACCACACATGCTTATCTAGTCTTAAGAGTTTTCTCTGGTAATTAACATGCTTATTGATTTGTTTATATACGTAACAATATATATTTTCATATTTAATTTGTTGTGATTGACATTCTGTTATTAAACGCTAATGTTCTATGTATAAAATAATTTCACAGGTCATGTAACTAAAGGATATCATGGATGTAAATGTTGTGGAACTTCTTTGAAGGAGAGGTGGTCCAACCACCTATGAAAGCCAGTGTACAATTTCTTGATGGTATTCCTCCCAGAAGAACACCCTTATATAAGAGCAACATCCACTTTCAATGGTAAACTAGAGAGAACCCAAAGGCCTGCAATAATGACACTAGCAGAATGGATTAGAGTATATGAGAGAGAGAAGGAGAAGGAGCTTATAGAAATGTTCGATTCAAATGGGGAGCCTATGTTCAATGATCTAGAATTATTCAACACCTATGTTGAGAAATTTCCCATTGGGATGAAAATGAAATCTATCTTTTATGAGCTCCCATATTGGGAGCATCTTACGATTGCCCACTTACTATGAGGAGAGATCTTTATGGAGGCACATATCATTGAAATAAAGTGACACATTGGCTATGAGGAGAGATCTTATTTCTTCAAAAACTAAAAAGAAACATTGGCTAAGACAATAAAGTAGAGGAGAGGTTGGTCCCTCTTGGTATTTCAAAGAAGGTGATGTCCCATGGATTTTGAAGAAAGAAGATATTTCTTTGGAAAAGGAAGTTATATTGGGTGTGAAGGTGCCTTCTATATATGGGTCTTCCCTACGAAGTTGTTTTTATATGCGTCAAGACCATTTGTCGGGGTTGAAATCACATGACCATTTGAACCTTATAAAGGTACGATGTATGTCAAAAATATGATTTTATTATTTGTAATTTTTATTTTTATGCCATGGGATAAAACATAATTATTTTTTTATGTGTTTACTTTGTAGTGTCATTATCCTCTACTCGTGCGTGGGTGTGTGATCCATGACTTCCCACATCACCTAAGGCATTCCATATCTAAATTATTTGCATTTGTATGTTAGATCACATCAAAGGAGATTCATATGGCTAGCATTCCATAGTGGCGTCAAGAGATAATTGAGATTGTTTGTATGTTTGAGAATGAACTACCACTGAGTTTCATGGACTTGCAGGTTCATCTTATAATTCACCTAGTAGATGAGGTTGAATTAGTCGGGGTGGTCTCTCGTCGTTGGAATTTGTTTTTAGAGAGGTACATAAAGAAATTGAAAGGATTTGTTCGTCAAAGGGAAAAACCCGAGGGGTCTATGGTAGAGCGGTACATATCATATGAGTATTTATATTATGTCAGTGAGTACATTAAGAATATCGACAACACACCAGGTGCAGTGATTTGGGGTGACAAAATGGATGAAGAAAAAAGAGAAGGGGAGCTTCTCCAAACAAATGGAAAAATACACTTGATAAAGAGTAAGTGACTTATCATTTGTCAAATTTCTACACAATAACTATTCACACTGAACTTCATAATGCATATTTTCATAATCTCATATGTACTATATGTTGGTTTCATTTCATGAATACATCAACAAATTCAAAAATTGATTCCATCAATAAATTCATTCTTTACAATTCAGAGGAAACACAACCGTGGGTCGCATTGTACGAGTAGGAGAGGAGGAAATGGGAAAGTGACAGGAAAGAATTCAGACGTTTGAATGGTAGAAGCATGCCTTATACTGATCATTTAAAAGAAAATATGCCAATGATATTCCCCAACAGTTGGGTTGTTGACCAAGTCAGAGAGAAATATGGTGCATCTAGTCGTTACCCGTGTGAAGAAAAGGATGCACTAAACATAGGGATTGGTTGCATCAACTCGGTAATAATCTCTTTGTGTACATAATTGTTAACTTCGTAGTGCACATTTGAATTGTAAGTACATCTATATTATTTTATATTTTAATGGTCGGGTTATTAGACACATATTGACACTATGATTTGTTCATTTTTTTTATAGGTGCATTTGTTCCCATCTATGTGGGCATGTGAACATCATTTTTGCATAGAGGATGTCGATGATGGACACATGACACAAGACTATGGAGTGGAAGTCAAGTTTGACCAATCTAGTCATGCTAGCCACTGCGATATAAAACACCATACACAAGAAGTTAGGTTACGTTGGAAAGATACAAGAGATCATTCAAGTGGACTTCTCTTCTTTCCAATGTGTTATTATTAGGTGCAAGTGGTGGGACACCTTTGATCAGAATAATTTAAAGGAAGATCGTGATAGTGGGATGATATGTATCAACTCTAAAAAGATGTGGGATGAAGCTAAGATACCTTATGTTTTCCCAAAACACTACAAAAAAGTGTTTTTTTACCTAGATGTGTTGGATAGGGATTGGTGGTTTGTATTACGACACGACCCTAGATCAAAACATATTTTTGATAACAACAGTGTTGTCATGCCAAGCGAGGAAGATAATCGGGGAGATGACAACGAAGAGTGATATATTATACATGTTTTATTCTTTAATTACTTACTTTTATGTTTTCAAATCTATAGTGGATTTAATAATTTGATTTTTAAATTTATAATGTTTTTAGTATTTAATATTTCATATGAAATATTATTAATTTTTTGATTGGATGATATAATTAAATGTTGTGTAAATGATATAAATAATTTTCCATTGTAAATCTAGATGATATTTGTACTTTTGGTATTTTAATTTAAACTTTTACTTTAAAAAACAATATATTATTGGATTGTAAATATAAAATATTTTATATCATAGTTTTAAAATGTATTTTTGTTACCCACCATTTCATATCATTACCATATTGTATTAGTTTTTAATTTTGAGATCATACATACTAATTAGGGGAATATTCAGATCTAAAATGAGCCTCCTAAGTCTGTTCTTCAAAAAAACATCATTGTCCTTAAACAACTTGTTAATACTTAAATATGCATGTCCAAATTGTTCCTTGTTGCAAGAATGTCATCATTCTTGTAGCATGTGAAAAACATCAACCTGCTATCATTTGTATAAATTTCTTATCTTTTTAAACTTCCATTCTAGTCTTTTGCATGTATTTTTCCCTTTAGACTATGATGTCTCTATCAAAGTCTCACCTTTATCCTTGATCTCTTAATTATACCCGAAAATACCAAGTTTCCCTTGCCACTTTAAAACCAAGCTAAATGTTTTAAAAGTAAATATATATATATATATATATATATATTTACTTTTATATATTTTTGTTTAAAATTTTGGTTATGTAAAATTTTTGGATCTTTGTTCATTTCCATGATGAATTCAAACCGAGCATGATCCTCCAAGTGTCAAAGTGTATAAATACGGGCTCTAATATACAAAGCACCCAAGCACTAAACACCAAGGGAACCTGCAAGAGTCGTACACCACGCATCGAGAATGGTCGAGAACATTGGTCTATATAAACATTTGAGATATTATAGCTCTTATACATGAGGGATACATAGTGTCCAGATGTCCATACATTCTCAACAAAGCACATAGGTTCCAATGCCATGGGACTCCAGTCAAAGTACCAATCCAATAGATGGAGCCATTCAGATCTTACCGTAGATGGTTTTACAAAATATCAAGAGATTTTAGGGTTTATTGTTATGATAAGGACATGCACAGTCCAATAGGAAAATAAGAACTATTTTTGTTTGGATTTGAAGGAATTATATCCAAATGAAAATGCTAGATAACCACATCATTACAAATATCGATGAAAGTTTGATGGACAACCCATAATTTTTTCATCAAATCTCAGGAAATCCTATAACCAACTTCATATTACAACAAAGGAGCTTGCTGAATATCTTTAGGCAGTCAAATCGCAGGTGGCGGGGAATTTCCAACAAATCCAGATTCTTAGGTTTTGGACCAACAGTCAAAGGATCAACTAGTAGTTGAACAAATCCTTTCCAAATATTTTGTGGTAAAACAAAGATGTCACTTATTTTTAGAGGGACTCAATTCCCAAAGCTGGCAACAGTTAGTTTATCTATAAAAGTTATCATTTTCAATGTAAACAGGGGGACCCAAGAGGGGTTTGAGAGGGAGAGATTATATTCTTGAACAAGATATAAATTTGTGCTCTGTAATCTCTGTATTGTCATGCTTAGAGCATCAAGTTTATGAACAATTTACTTGTGTTCCATATTAGTTTTCCTTCTTCTTATCTAATGAAAATTATGATTCTTGAAATGCATTAGTCATTACACAATTGTAGATTTACTGGCAACAAAGATTCTATTGTTCATTCTTTGTAAATTGTATTTTGTTTTTCAGATATTTTGATTTAGATTAAAATTATATTTTGTTCTAAATATATTCTTCATGAATGTAGAAGGATGAGCAGATTGCAGGGCCTTCACATTCATTAAGTGTTTTCTTCTTCCATTTCATGTTATCTCTCTAAATTTTTATTGTTCATCATGTTTCCTTTGACCTATGAAATGCTACCCTTTAGTTGGATTTGAACCTAATTTCCTCTGCCTTTCTTATTCATTCTGATCCACCTAATATAAATTTATCTATAAAATCCATTGCAATAACTTGATGATACTCTAGATTTCCCTTTAGTAGTCAAGTGCAACTTTAGGGACTAACATCTTTTGGCGCTGTTTCCGGGGACGAAGACATAAAGTGTTTTTCCCTGGGAGAATGACAAAGATCAAATCTAAATCTTGATGGTGGACAAGAGTTTAGACATTCATGTGTGACTGTATATTATTCACTTGGCAAATCCTCTGTAGTAGTTCTTGCTCCTAAAATATAAGGTAAAGGAATTAAACCTCCTCTAACCTTATCATCATCTACAAAGAAACAAGTGACTAGAAGAAACACAGATCCAAATCATGTTCCAACAGTGTATGATCCTGAAAATTTATTAAGAAAGTCTAAAGGTACTCAAGGACAATCCTCTTCTTCTAAAGATAAGTCTCTGACTGTAGAAGTTGTACCTGAAATTGAAACAAAACCTAATGTTCAATCTTCAACAATATCTTTTCCTTCAACTATTTCTAAATTGAATTTAGAACAATAGAAATGATTCTCTAAGCTTATCGAAGAAGAACAAACAAACACTTTATCTATAGTTGGAGCTTTGAGAAATTTTACCAGAGATACTAAAAGTGAGCCTGATCAATTTTTATCTTCATCCACAGCTCAGTCTAGTTCTTATGAAGAAGTTAAGACACAATTTTGAACCTTTGATAATCCTTTATTTCTTAAACCTTATTGCCATCCTAATTTAGAAAAGAAACCCTTGATCTCATCAATTGAAAATCATAAACCTACAACAACTCAACCAATTTCTTCTACCCAAGAGACTGCTTTCCCTTCTACACCTCAAATTTTTTCTCTTTCTAAAATTCAAACAACAGTTGTGACAAATATGGATGTAAATAGAATGGATGCAATTGTTGTAGCAAGATATGCATCGTTGATTCTACCACAAGTATTGTATTCTTTTCCACCCAATAATTATATGGAGAGGTCACTACGGAAGAGCACTTGAATTATTTCTACAGTTTTGAATATAACTTTAATGTGGAGCATGTAGATGTTAGGATGAGACTTTTTGTGCAGAGTTTAGATAGAGAAGGAAGGAAATGGTTCATAAGTATCCCTCCTAATTCTATTGATGATATTGATGCACCAGATGATACCTTTTTGAGACATTGGGGAGATAAGAAGGATTATTTGTATTATATCACTAAATTTGGTGCTTTGAAAAGGAAAGAAGGATAATCTGTATCAGACTTCACTAAAATATTCAATAAAATGTATAGTAATATTCAAGAGGAAACTAAACCCACAAAACATCTGCCAAAATTATTTTTTCCAATGCTTTTGATGCTGAATTTTCTCTTTTGTTGAGAGAAATAAGGTCTATCACTTTGATTTTAATGTAGGAAGAATCCATTGAAGTGGCATCCAATATACTTGCATCAGAGAGGTTGAAATCAAAGAATGATAGAGACAAGAAAAAATAGAAAGAATAATTTCCTTCTTCCTGTAATACAACATCTGATTCAAATATTGAAGAAATGGACAAAATGATGAAAGCTTTAACATCTAAAATGGATAAACTTAAGATGGAAACAAAGAAACCTGTCAGAACTACACAGGAGGGTGCATACAAAAATTCCAATAAGTTTAGAAGGCCTAACAATGTTCCTCAAATTATGCAAAGGGAAAGAAGAAATCAAGAGGATCAGAGGATTTTGCCTCATTTTCAAAATAATGCAATGGAATAAGTTGAAGAAATTGATGATACTGAAAAGGATTCAACAGTTCATTTACATGATAAATAATTACCTCCCACTCATGTGACACAACAAGAATATTAATATCCCCTTATATTAAATCAGTTCGAGGAAGAAGATGCTGAAGAGATTTATTAGAGTGAACCTAAAAGGAAAAAGTATGATCTTAGATCCAAAGCAAGTGGATCAAAGGTAGACACATATGTTAAAGAAAAAAATACAAATGCTCCAGTAAATCCAATATCCAGTAAAGAAACAGGGGCTAAAATTGATCAACAACAAAAACAACCTGTCAAGGTTAGTACTACAGAGGTAAAGGAATCTGAGAAACATGTTCCCTCTTTTAGTCTAGAGAATGAAATCAATAATATAGAAATCACTATACCTCTGATAGAATTAATGAAAAATGATCCTTTTATAAAATCGATCTTGAAAGCCTTACAATCTCTTTCTCATGTTACTTTTATGATACCATAAATCTTGAAGATGAAAATCCTGCCATAACTATTGGTCCACATATCGAAGATAGATCTAATGCCTCTCCTCCTTTCCAAATATACCTGAACATTCATAAAAAAATATTGCATAATTGTCTTATGGATTCAAGAGAATCACACAATGTCATGCCAAAGGTAGTAATGTATGAGCTAGGGTTGGATATCACTAAGCCTTATCTAGACTTGTATTCTTTTGACTCAAGAAAGGTTAAATGTTTAGGACTCATTAAAGAAACGGTTGTCACCTTATCTTAGTTACCTATGAAAAGTGTGGTTTTGGATGTGATAGTGGTTGATATACCTCCTAAGTGTGGGATGCTATTATCTAGGTGATGGGCTAAGAAAGTAGGGGGGACACTACAAATGGATCTCAATTATGACACCATACCTATATTTGTTGGAGAACATCGAAGACTGTACATGGAAGTTGGACTGGATTACTTGGTTAGTGATAATGAAAACCCCAGTAATCATCCTATATATGCGGTTGAATATGAACTTGGTTCTTCAATTTTTCACATCATTGATAAGACAACTGAAGCATCATTGAGAAAAGTTACACCTGCAGAAGAGAAAAATACAGAAAATTCAAAGTGGAAAATGTTCTTTGACGGTTTTTGTTCCAAAGAAGGCTCTGGGGATGGAATTTTTCTCATCTCACCTTCCAAATAAGTCATTCCTCTGTTATAAAAGTTGGAATTTGATACAACAAACAATATTAGTGAATATGAGGCTCCTTTGCTAGGATTGAAAGTTGTTATGGATATGGGCATTGATATTTCTCAGGCACACTACAGAAAATTATTGATTTATATCGACCCAGTGACCAAACAAGCCCTCTTAAAACCTACATTAGGAGATTAAAAAAAAATAAACCCATTGAGGAAGTACCTGAACAAACTGTAGTTGATGGTGTGGAAATCAGTTCTGATATAGTTTCCAAAGATGAAGTTAATGTTGTCAGAACTTTAAGAGACCTACATGAAGCTATGAATGAAGTGGAGGAGCAGGGAGGTATGGACCATTATATGGAAACAAGAAATGGTGATATTTGTGTTACTTTAGAAAATATAATTGATATAATTCCCCCTAAAATGGCATTACTTGAGTCTAATGTCCCTGTTGTGGGCATTGATTCTACCTCTCCAACTTCAAATGTGAACAATCCAACATATATTTTTGATAACAGATTTGTTTTTGGGACATTGGACAGAATGATGAATTATAGACTTGTTGTAATGGAGGATTCTTCCTCTATATACATCTGGAAGGAAAAATGTGAAATACAACACATCATTAATATAGAATGCTCAAAGAAAATTGGAAATTTGGAAAATGCAATTGTAAGGAAAATACAACAATTAATCAACATAATACATGGAAACGATCGTATTACAACTGGATCGTTATAGAGGAATGTAACAGGGAGATTGAAGATGCCATGGAAATGTTCGAAACGTCATTGGATACATATACAAGAACTATTTCAAATCTTGAAGAAGAATTGAAAAGCATACCACAAGTTTTGAAAATACCTCCATTGAATACTGCAAGTAATCTAGGGTGGATGAATTAAAAAAGAGTTTGAAGGAGAAAGAGGAACTTATTGAAAATTTTGAGGCCGAATTTGAAAATAAAGTGATAGAGCTACATCAGAAGCATAATTCAGAGATTGAAGAATATAAGAACAAAGTGGACAGTTTTAAGAAAAAAAATCGTGACCAAGATAATAAGTTGAATCAAAAAAATATGGTAATTGTCAGAGCAAATGGGAAGATTAGATAACTTAAAAAGGAAATACAAATTCTTACTAAAGAAGGTGGCAACAGTAAGGATACCAGAAAAAGAAAGGGTATGGGTAAGTGAAAAGGTAAAAGAAAAATAAGTGCAACAAAAGAGAACAGTACCGAACTTGAAAAGGAAATATAAAGTCAGAGCAAAGAAGGTGGCAAACACCAGGATAAAACATAAGTAGTTTCCATAAACAACCATTTTCATCTTGTTTGCAATATGTTTGAGTAAAACATAATAGTTTCACGTACTTGATTGTTATACCACAAATTTCCACACTAAATTTGCATTTGTGAGATGGCCTAGTCCATTCCCTAGCTTGCAAACTTAAATCTCATTCTCATCCATCAGCGTCATCTTAAAAACAACACTTTTGTTTCCATATACGATTCACCCATTTGCAAACCATGTACATATGCTATTTTCCAGTGTACAAATCGTGTATGCCCTCAATTTGATAAAAAAATAAAAATATTCCACATTTTTGGGCGAGGTTTTAGATTGGGATCGTTTCCAAACTTCCCTTGGCCCGCACATAATGGAATACAACCACCCCAACCCATTGGGGATGGTATATAAGAACCTATTGGGAACATGGATGGGAGGAAAACCTAGGTGTAAGATTATCTTGATGAATTTGCAAGATTCCCTATTTCCCTGTGCCTCTGAGTAGCATCCCCCGTATCTGGAAACGTATTTTCCAACATTCCTTCATCTCTCATATATGACTATAGGGTGTGTTCCTATCCCTATTGAGCCATTCGAGGAAGATCCATTGCATTGAGTTGATGCTTGAAGGACTAGTGGAGGAATATGGGTGGTTGGATTCAAGGCAGTGCTGATGGTTAGAGTCAGGTTGTAACTACCCACTTATATTGTTTTCAATAAAAGAGTTCTCTTTCCCTCCATATTTGTGTGATATTGTTCAATTTTTTTTATATATGTCAATTTTCTTTACATATTTTAATTTATATATTGCATGTATAACTTGATTCCATAACTACCTTGTTGCAACATAGACTTGATCTCCTTTTGCAGGTTGGTACCGACAGGGATCAGGAGTGGATCAAAGGTCAAGAGTGAGGAAGAACATCAAATGATCAGATGCAAGGTGTGACCTCTTCTCTTCTCTCTTCCAAAGTGGTTATTTTATTTCTAGTTTGTGTGTGATGGTAGGGTTTGTCTTTTAAATATGGTCAAGATATGTTGTGACATGACCCAAGGTCATAGGGTAAAAATCCTGTAACAGAATTGGCGACCATACTGGGCAAGTTTCTCCTAGTTTGGGTTGGTCTTAGGATTTCTTGTGTTTCCTTGATTTCTATAATTTTCTTGTTTTACGGGATTTATTTCAAAGTATTTGTCATCTCAGAAACTTTTACCAAGTTTGTGGAACCTTTCCTTTGATTGGAAATTTCTTCTTTTTTGAAATTTTGTTGAGTCATACATGATTTTCCTTCGCTCGAATCACGTATATACTTAATTTTCTTGTTTTTTAATATAATGTGTACGCTATTTTCTTTGTACACAATCACGTATCTCTATGATATTTTTGTCTTTGGGAATTTCTATGAGTTTTCGAAGGATCCAAGTTGGTTCTTCAGTATGACCTGAGCCTTCTAGGTTTTCTTTCTTCTTTGGTTGTTGTGTTAAGTCTATGAAAACATTGAAATATTGTGAAAAGTTTTTATTTGTTATTATGTTAGTCTGTTGTTTATAAGGTTATTTAGGTTGGTCGAAACGTCAGTTGTGTGTGTCTAGGATTAGTTTCAAGTTTATTGTTGTATTCCAATGATTATAGACTACTTGATTTCTTCCTTTGTACCTTCTTCCCTTTGTTCATGAAAGAAAAAGAAAAATTGCATCGTAGTTTCATTTAGTTCCTTTCAGTAACAAAAAAGGCAAAAATAACTTGATTGTTAGTAATTCTTCTCTTTCTCCCTTGCCTTTGAACTTTTCAAGAAAATAATTGCTTACTAGCACTCAAGCCTTTAGGCATTTTGTTTTCTTTGATAATTATAGGTTTCAGTTGTAGTAGCCTTGTGTAAAAGAGAATAAATCTAGTTTGAAAAGTTATTTCACACTTTGTTTTTCATTGCAATTCAAAAAACATATTAGATTTTCATTGCAAAGAGGTTTAAGATCTTGCATACAATAAAAAGTGCATTGTTTTCATTTTTTAAAATAAAAATAAAATAAAGAGTTTGGTTTCATTTGATTTGAAAAATTGTTACACTCATTTTTCAGTGAAGAAACTACATCTAGAATTTGTGTTCTTAAGTGTTTTTCTACTGTGTCCTTCAAAACACCATATACTTTCATCCACAACCCTCTTGAGTAAATAAAAACCCCATAAATGAATGCTAACTAAAAAGTAATTAGACTTTTTTTTTATAGGGTGAACAGACTAGTCTAGGCTAGGGCCTTGGTTTAGGTTGGATAGTTAATTTATCCAAGGCCAGAAAACAAATGTAGAAGTCTAAGATAGGGAGAAAAAAATCCAACTATTGTATAGGTGTGGTCAAGAAAATCCTCTGACATAGGATCCAAGAACGAGGTCGTGTGAGGACGAGCTGAGGAGATAACCCCTCCAAATCTTAACCGAACATTATGGAAAGATCATATTTTTGGGGATTCATTATTTCCCATACCTCAGTGAGAGGTGACACTTTCAAGGCTTTGGGATTTGTTACTCTACCCATATATTCGATCCTGATTGTCAATTGTTCACCCGGATGTCGACTGCGAGTTGGTAACCATAGTTTCTCTTCCTAGGATCTCAGAGTTGACTGCAGGGGGTTTCCTGTGGTAACTGGGGTAGATTTTGTATCACACTTTTAAGTAGCGCTAGAGGGTTCCCCACGAAGCATGGGTACTTGCACCAGATAAGGATAGTTAGTGGATATCAAGATAACTACTTCTCACTCCTTCGTTCATTGGTCCACGGGACTTAATCAACTCATGCCTTCATATGGAAGGTTCTCACCTCACTTTGTTACTATTGCGATCTCAGGACCTAATCCACATGAGTCAGGATATTGACAAAGTCATTTGTGTTTGTTGTTGCTATTAGGGATTTTCTAGGGGTGTGCTTAGTGATTGTATAATTTCTTAGGAAGGTGTGAAGGTCGTCTCCTAGAGCCGACAACTTAAAGTGGTTGATCAACCGCCCCGTTGATCGAGGAGAATTCAAGGTCTTCCCCCTAAAGAAGTTGAAGTGAATCCTCCTCCACCTCCTTTGAGGCATCGACTTGATCAATCTGAAACTTTTGTACCAACTGGTCCAATCGAGACTTTAATTATGGAACCCAAAAAAATAATTTTTTATGAGCTAGAGGTTGTAACAGTAACTGATCTTGTGGTTGAATAATTCGCTCCACCTTTAAACCCTTTGTTAATTGGACCTTACTATGTGCAAGTTCCACCTCCCAGGTTGGAATTCACTGACACTATCCCTCTTCACTAGGCCGCAATGGAAGGCACTCCAGAAGTTTCTAGGTCGGGAGTCACCGTAACTCCCACTTCGACGATCGTCACCAATGGGATCCTTGCCCCTAAAATGTCTAACCAAGCAAATGGTGTGGTTCAATATACCATTGCCACATTTATCAGCAGCTCTACTCCATTTACTATTGGTCCCACCCATCCTTTTGGTGTGTCCATGTCATTACCTTCAAAAACCAATGCTTTCTTGTTTTATATGTTGTCAATGGGCATGTCAAATGCATTGACAGGATCTGAGTCGACGTCCCAATTTTCTAATTTTGGTTCAGGGAATCCATTGATTCCCTACCAAGCTGTTCCTTGGGGCAGAGCTCATATCCCTTTGTCATTACCTTCCATTGAGAGTGAGGCATTCCCATATTTCATCCCTAACCACTTTGGGGGATGGGGTGCTTATATGGGTGGCAGATTCCAATCCGCTAACATGTCATCCACCTCAAATCCATTCACATTGTATGGTGGGTTTAGGAGTAATCATTTCACCACATATGAAATGTCGGTAGGGGGAAACCCTTTCCAAGCTCAGTGGAATCCCATGTAAGGTATTTTCCCTTTGTAAGGGATGTCACCAGGGGGAAAACCCTTTCCCGATCAGTGGAACCCCATGCAAGGAGGTATTCACTCGCAAGGAGGGTATGTAGGGGGAAACCATGTTTTTTTGTTTGGGAATCAAATGGGTGAGAGTTTTCTTCTATTTAGCAAGAACCAATGTTTCAACCAAGGCTCTGGCTCATCCTCAAACTATTCCTGGCAACCTGGTGCCATTTTTAACCCAAGACCTTCTTTTTAGGATATCATTCAATCGATGTCGCAGCCTAGGATACCCTTTCTCACAAATCTTCATTTGTTAGATTTGGAAAAATTGATGAATGACATGATTCGTCATGAGCCAAGTTGGCTTGCGACCGTAGAAAACTACCTTTGGATATACTAAAGTTCAAAGGAAAGATTGGTGAAGACCCACATGATCATGTAACAACGTTTCACTTGTGGTGCTTGCCTAATTCATTGAACGACAACTCGATCCAGTTATGATTGTTCCAATGCACCCTCACCGGGGGTGCCACTAAGTGGTATATAGAAATGGAAAGGTCGAAGTACACCATGTTTGGGGATATATCCATGTTTTTTCTTAATCACTTCCAACTTCCTATCCGGTATGATGTTGGTACAAAGCTTTTAGCTAACTTTGAACAAGATAAAGCTATGCACATTTCTAATCATATTCGAGAATGGAGGAGATGAAAGAGCTTGATCAAAGCCATGATCCCATCATAGTTTCTCTTGGAATGGTTCTTGAAGTCATTACTTCCTTATATCTCTAAGGATGTTGCAAATTCAGAGGTGTTCATAGAAGAACAAGCAATATTTAGAGCACAACAGTTGGAGTTAATTTACTCCCAATCAGGTATGCTCTAAGAGAACATGCCCAATTCACTACGGTCGACTCTTGACTTGTCAAAAATGAAATTGGGACCACATGTCGATGGTATTTTCAGTTAATCCCAAAGAAAATTCGTAGATCTGGTCTCTAACCAGATGAAAAAATTGTCTATTCAGTAAATTGTGGTTGGTTCGGCCTCTGGCTTGACCACCCCCCTCACCTATTCCTTGGATGTACACACCATAAAATCAAAGAATCAAAAGGGTATTCAGTAGCCCAGAGAGAAGAAGAAAGGAAATGGAAACAAGGGTAGTGGGGGAAATGATAAAAAGTCTATTAAGAATGGTGAGGGGGAAAAGAACGAGAAGAGGAAGGTGAAATTCCCATACAATCTTTGTGGGGATGATCACCTTACTCATCAATGCTCGAAAATGGAAGAATCCCAATTCCTGATAAAGTTGTTGGCTCTTCCACTTCTAATTTGCAAGGGGGGAATTCTAGTGCACCTTTGTTGGAGAAATCATTTTTGTTTGTTAATATGGTTAATTATACAAAGTTAAAAGAGGAGGAGGTAGACTTGTCGACCAGAGCTCATGATTATAGTAATCCATAGTAGACATCAAAAGGTAAAGAAACTTGTGATCCTCAGGGGCCTCTCCACATACCAAAGGATGTGTACAAAAGGACATCGCATAATCCTAAGGCTTGAGTTGCACCCAACTATTCCATAGTTGAGGATTTAGCTCAAACTTCACGTGTGATGTCTTATTTATAGGTGATTAAAATTTTCCCCACACAACACACCGAATGGTTATCTGCAATCAGAGTGGTGGATTCTTCTAGCCATCTCACTATGAAGTTTGACACTACTAATGTGGAGCCTCACCTTCCTTATCATTTAGCCTTCCATATTGGCACTATATACGTGAAGCATGTAATTAGGAGGATTGTTGTTGACAAAGGAGCTTTGACGTGTGTCATGTATTTATCATGTTGGAAAGCTATCGACTCTCCAGAGCTCGCGCCTTCTCCCACTTTATTAAGTGCTTTCAATGGACAATCATTTCAACCACACAGGCTTATTTCCTCTTTTTTAGTCTATTTAAGAGGAAAGTTTGTGTCCATAAACGTAGAGGTAGTCGACACTTCGCTTGACTATAACATGTTATTGGGAAGGAGTTAGAATTATGAAATGACGATCGTCGTCTCATCGATCCTTCAAATTTTGTTCTTTCCCCGCGAGGGAAGGATTGTGACTATCGATCAAATGGTTTTTAACCGCTTTAGCTCCACAACGAATCTGGGATCCACAGTGGCGTGGATAAAAAAATCTTGGTCAACAACTGAGAGTATCGGTGTTGAAATGTTTCCTTCACTGATGGGAAATTTTAACTTCCCAGCACAAGTGTCCTACATTCATGCCACTCGGATAAGCTATCAAAATTTGAGTTCCCCAGCTATTGTTACAAGAGTTGCTTCATTCAGAACATCATATCTGCAAGACCCATGGGCATTACCCTCATTGTGCCAATTGGTGGAAGGTCATGCAAATGTTGGGATAGCTATGCCACTGTCTGTTGTTGAGGTCGCTTATCAAGCTATCCAACAAGCCATTGTAGACTTGGATCGAAATCCTTCATGGCCAGAGGAGGACGATCAATTTATGGAGCCCATATGTGCTCATAATTCTTCAACTTCCTAGGACTGTATTGATACTGTCTTGCCTTCAGATGAATGAATTATAGAGGAAATGAATGGATCAGAAAGGCCATGGGAGGATATGCATCATAGATCATATTTCCTCCTTGAGATCAGTCATGTGGAAAGTGGAGAATTTACATCAACCATGAGTAGAAATGTTCATCAGACGGTGAACCCATTAGCAAAGTATGATGTCTATGCCGAGGGGAATATGGTGAATATCTCAGAAACCGTCTCGATCAACATTTCTAGAACCCCTGATGTTGTTGAAAAGGTTTTTATAATTGGGTCAAACTGCTCTCAATATGAAATTCATCACTATACGACACTCTTCAAGGAATTTTGTGATGTTTTCGCTCGATCATACAAGGAAATGCCTGGCATAAATCCTTAGATTGTTGGACATGAGATTCAAACCTATGAAAACGCTAATCATGTTCGATAGAAATTGCGACCAGTTAACCCAAGGAAAGAAACAATAATCAAAGTTGAGGTGGAAAAGATGCCTAAAGATGGATTTATATACTCGGTATCATTGATGGAATGGGTATCCAAACCTGTTCCGGTCGACAAGAAACATGGTACAATTCAAGTATGCATTGAATTTCGTGATTTGAATAAAACTTGTCCTAAGGATAACTTCCCTACACCATTTATCGATCAAATTCTTGACGAATGCACAGAGAGTAATATTTTCTCTTTCATGGATGGTTTTTCTGGTTATAATCGGATACATATCTGCCCTAAGGACCAACATAAGATAACTTTTATTTGTCCTTGGGGAACCTTTGCATACAAAAAGATGCCATTTGGCCTTAAAAATGTTGGAGCCACTTTTTAGTGGACCATAATGTTCTCTTTCCACGGTCTTAAGCACATAGTGGAGGCTTATTTGGATGATCTTACCACCCACTCACGCAAGAGGGTGGAACATCTTTTACACCTTCTCCTTGTCTTCGAGAGATGTCCTCACTATCGAATTCTCTTGAATCCACACAAATGCATTTTTTTGTGATTTCATGGCATCTTGTAGGATTTATCGTTTCAACTAAAGGGATCATGGTTGACCCTTTGAAGGTTGAGACAATAACACAGTTTCCTCACCCACACACAGTACGTCATCTTCAAAGTCTAAAAGGAAAGGAGAATTTCCTTTGGCGTTTTGTATTGAACTATGTTAATATCACAAAAGGTTTTATATTCCTATTGAAGAAGGGGATTCCTTTTTATTAGGATGAGTCGACATAACCTTCTTTCGATGCATTAAATAAAGCTCTAGTTTTGACTCCCTTTATTAACCCCCTAGATTATAATAGAGATTTTCTACTATATCTTGCGGCGGTTGAATCTTCGATTGGCCTGGTATTAGTTTGGGAGGATGATAAGATCCAACAACATGTCATATATTATTTGAGTTGTGCCTTGATAGGACCTGAGCTATAGTATTCGCACATCGATAAAATGGCCTTAGCAACATTCCATGTTGTTCAACATCTATGACATTATATTCTATTACGCAAGACAACCGTCATCATTGATGTAAACAATTTTTAGTATGTTTTGAATTGACGAATAATTGGAGGTAAGTATAACAAATGGATTTTTGTTCTTCAGGAGTTTGATTTGGATTTTTGTTCTTCAAGAGTTTGATTTGGATTTTCCTTCTACCAAGTCCAAGAAGTCTTTAGTATTAGCCGAACTTATGTTGGAGTTCCCTGTAGAGATTGAGGATAATGAAGTTATTGAATCACTTCCAGATGAGAATATATTCATTATATCTTCATCTAACCCTTGGTATGGAGATATTATTATCACTACAAGGAAAATACCCTATAACAAAGGTTTTTGCCGAAGCCCCTATAAAAATATCCCAAAAATCTGTTTGTAGCGGAGGTGCATGGGAGAATATTTTAGCAAAAGTTTTTTTAATGGTGTGTTCATTAGACTGTGTCGCACCAGTGCACCACAAGAAATCAACACATGGGTGATAATAGACAATGGTGCACAGTTGCAGATTTATTTAAAAAAAATGAAAAACAACAGTGCACATCATATAAAAGAAGCTTGCGAGAACCGGTGTACAACAAACAGGTGGACTGTGTTTGTGTTTTTCCTTTTAAAAATGGATATCGGTGCGTCGTTGTCCATTGGGAGCATCGTTTTGTTCCAAAATATTGCATCTTTGTAAGGTTTAAAAAAAAACAATGTGTTGTTTGGAGCACACTCACACTGAGGAAACCCTTGGTAGGAAACTGACTATTTTTTAAATTATTTAGGGTTACATTGGTATATTTTTCTATAAAAAACTTTTGATAAGAAAAGTAAATTAATATTTATAGATAAGATATTGTTTATTACAAATAACACTTCTATAAAACTTCTTGTGCGTTTTTATAAGCACACCTAAGTAGATTTGTAGCACTTTTTAACAATGGACTTGGGATTTTTTAGAATTAATGAAAACTTTCCATCCTCTAAATGAGGGGAAGTACTCGGGGGTTTTCCCATCCAGGCATTGTATCTTTGGAAAAAAAATATTGTCAGAATGATTCAGGGTAATTTTGAAAGAAAAATTACAAATATTGTCGATTATAATACAAAAACACACACTCAATATCAAATTAAATGGTAAGGAATATATCTTGCATGCATTTGAAATCGATGATAGGTGTGGGAGACTTACCAATAGTTCGAGTTGATAAGATTCTCGGACTCGGGAAACAACTCAACATACAAGGTTAACTACATATGTGTGTTTCCAAACAACTTATCAAACATGGGTCCGGGGTTGTTATAAGATATGCAATAGTAGCATCAATCATACACAATGGATCAACATCCATTTTCATTCATATTCCTATGCAAACCATTCAAATGGGCTAAGGAAGAACCATTTAGGTTTTAGGTGATCATAGGGTTTCATAACATGTCTAGGGAGTGCATTTTTATAGTGCAAGCGTGCATTTGTCATTAACAAGGTGTGCATATTCCTCCTTACTATGTAAAAATGCAATCACATGCTCTCAAAGTGAAATTTCAACTCGAGACGTGCATTTTTAACTTACAGGGCGTGCATTTTCCACAACACCCTATTTTCATGTAATTTCATAAGGTCAACATAGAATTACCAACACAAGGCATGCATTTTTCTTGCTAGGTCATGCATTTGTCATCTGCCCTGTTTTCATGCATTTTTCCTTTTGAGTGCATGCATTTTTCACCATGGAGTGTGCATAATTTATTCGAATAATTGGATTTTTCATAAGCCTATATATCCCTGATATAATCATACCAATTTCACCATTGGGCATGAATTTCCCTCGCTTTGGTGTGTGTTTCAACAAGGCCAGTTTGAACAATTCGACCTCTTTGTTTCACAAGGGATTTTTTACCTTTTATGCACAGCAGAAGGTTTTTTGTCTGAAAATTCTCATTGTGTCCTCTAAAATGCAAGCCTAAGGCATAAAATATTTTATGCCTTATTGGAGTATGGGTATGTTAAAATTTCCCACCCATCCAATCCTCATTGTTTCCATTATTGATTTTCCATACCAACCATTTGGAAAATAATGGAAGGATTAATTGGGATTATGTTGTTGCACAAAACCCTAATTCAAGCTTATTATAGTCTCCACATCTAAGAATGCACACTCACATCTAAGAAATACATGTTTTTTCTTTCAAACTCTAATTTCTATCATTTTGTAAAATACATCCCAGGCTCCACAAAAATGCACGCCTAGGTCCTAAAACACCTCCAATTTGAGTGATTCAAGTTGTTGAGGGTGTATTAGATATTTTACACTTGTGTTCATATTTTTCTTTTCATTTTCAAACATAAATGTGGTTGCTCTATAAAAGAGGCAAAATCTTCCTTGTAAATTGAAAGACCAAAACAATAGAAAGTGACATAATGGAAATGCATGCCCATGCTTCCATATAGCTCGAAATTTAGTTATAAAAGATTTAGGGTGAACATAATATCATTATAATTCTATATATATCACCTTAACTGTAGTTTCAAATGAAATATGACTTTTACCTTGAACCAATATTGGAGACGTTTTATAAAATGGAGAGTAAAATTGTCTTTGTGTAAAATGCACGCCCATGACTCACATGACCTCCAAATTGAGTGATTCAAATTGTGAAGTTTTTATTTTATCATTTTACATCTTGTAATACATTTATTTGTTCATATTCAAATGATAACCCATCTTTTGCACATAGAGGCTAAAAACTTCCTAGTAAATACAAAAGAATGCATAAAGGGAAAAATGCATAACAAATCATGAAAATAGGGCATGATGAAAAATGCATGCCCTGCTAAGAAAAATCCATGCATGTAGTTGGTAATGTTGGATTACTGAGAGGGGGGGGTGAATCATTAATAGCGTAATTATAATCTTTTTCCTCCAAATAATCCAAGTGTTATATCAATGTAGAATTATTATCCAATAATGAGTAATAAGAAATGAACAATCACACGCATACCCAGTACACTAGTGTTTTACGTGGAAACCCAAATTGGGAGAAAACCACAAAATTCTTTATCTTATATGTCTTGAAGAATTACATTCATTAGACGCACCAAATTCCTTTGTTTTCCAACTGCAACTGGAAGGAGACTCCAACCCCCTAGTTTCTCAGGCTACAACCTGAGGGAAGCTCCAAATCCCTAATTCTCTGGATACAACCAGAAGGAGGATACAACCCCCTATGTTCTCCATATACAACCAGAAGGTGGCTACAACCACCTGTCCTTGCCCCGTCCAACCGCCCTAAAGTAGAAGTAGAATGATGGAACCACTGTCACACTATCACTATGAGATATACCATTGTAAACATGTACCAATAAACCTAAACCATGCATCAACCTGTACCTCAACCTGTAATCAACCTGTACCATAAAAAATTGCATCAACCATGCACCAACCTTTACTAAACAATCTGTAATCAACCTGTACCATAAACAAGTTCAACAAACCATGTACCAAGTATGTACCAATGATGTGTCAAGTACTCATCAACTACTTGTCTCAACCATGTACCCAACTTGTACCTCAACCAAAATCCCTCATCAATTTCATCATCAAAATATGATTTGTAACTCTATAATAGACTTGTTTTATATGATCATATACCTACAAAACTTCCTTAACTTTAACAACAAGAGACTAGCAGTTTCATCAAACGTTTCTTTAGTCTCACAAGACTAGTTTTGGATTAGTCAACAACCCTAACTTGAAATAATCATAACTTTGTACCTGTAATGAATAAACATATTAAACTTATACAAAATGTTCTTCAGTGTGTTTTATGCAATTCAGTCAGGTTTCACTACTTGGAACCTCTCAAAAAAGGAGTTATGGAAAAAATGGCACACCTTGCTGAATTCTGGCTTATTCTAGAGAGAGACCTTGTAGAGAGTGCCCTGCCAGAAATATTTGTTGAATTGATATGAAATTGTTACACAAAATACTAAAGACTTTACTATAACCAACACATTTTGTATTACTTAATTTGAATCTGTTATGAAGAAGTTATGATGTTTTTACCCGAAACACCTGTTTTTGACTATTTTCAGGACTAGCCACAAACCCTATTTTCCACGGAGTGTAACTCCAAAAATACAACGACTCACAAGATGAATTTTGTACCACAGATACTTGAATATTTTTCCTCAATGGAATATCAATTTCATTGTCTGAATCATTCTATAAAATAATTTATTGTGAAAATGGTGAGATGACCTGAAAAAAAACATACCTTAGAAAGCATCATCAAAAGAATTTATCCTTCCTTGAATTCCGGCCTTCTTTTCTTCACTTTCCTCAGATATTAGGCTTAGATATCCTTTGGTTACCTCATACACCTATATTTATTCAATATTCTCAAGTTTTTCTTAAATGAGAGAGCCTTGTCTCTTATTTATACTCTCCAAGTAGCTTCCTTAAAAACATCTTCTAGGTCACTTTGCCCACTTTCCTTATTTTAGGGTTAACCCACTTCTAATTTCTCCATTAAATTTATTATTGAATTAATTTATTTTGTATTCACTTTGAATTATAGTACACTCATCACTTCACTTTATTATTTACCTTTTAAAATCCCTTAAACCACTTTGACTAGTTTGACCTTTTGGGGCTTCTAGATGACATATGAGGGTCCTTCAGCTTCGTAAGGCCATAACTCTCAAACCGTGAGGAGTTATGTGACATTACACATACCACCAAAAATGGAATGACATGTACTATCCATATAGAATAGTATTACCTGAAAATATATCAAAACTCATACCGTTATCCATCAAACAAACTTGGGTCCATTACCCAAACCTGGGTTCTCCAACTTCTCATGGCCATAACTCTCTAACCGTGAGAGTTATGTGACGTTACACATACCACCGGAAATGAAATGACAAGCACTATCCATTTAGTATATCTTCACTGACAAATTCATTGGCGTTCATCTCATTATTCCAGAAATAATCATGGGTTCTCTAACCATACTTCTGGGATAACTCAATCCGCAAAGCGTCTTCCCGTGAGGGATTTCACCATAAGGGGACCAATTTGGAGTTCATACATTTCTACTTATTATCAACCATGCCAAGAAAATAACGATCCATCTTTACATCAAGAAATCTTGGGTCCATTACCCAACCTTTGTGCTGCGGGGCTTTCTTCAAGGGTTGACATCAATGACAACCAACCTTAATCAACAGGTAATTTACATGTTACAAGTTACAAGTCTATGGATATGTTGTAAAACCCTAAAGACTATATACTAGGGTGATATCTTAAGTTTTTTCCCTTTCCCTAATTTCAACAATATTGGATTTTGACCCAGTACGAAAGGTTAGAGGATGCATTCCAACCATTTAAAAAAAATGTTTAAAAATGTTGGAAGGATGTTCCCCAACGTTTTGATGAAATGGAAACCATGAAATTGTTTCCCTTTCCTTTAATTCCTTTCACATGGGGTCGTATATCCTCTTCCTCTCTATTATGTGTATTATGTTTTTTGGCCTATAGAAATGCATTTGCATGTGTGAAATTGGTAGAATATATTCATATATTGTACTTATATTGATTCATTGGATTTTGTTGTAACAATTCATTACAATGCCATATAACATTACTCCAGAGGAAAATGATTGTACGCATCAAAGGTTATTTTTGGCATTGGAAGCAAAGGGTTATAGGAAATTTTATTTCCCTTGCAATCAATGCAATGTATTCAATAGAAGAATACTTTTAATAACAATAGTTGAAAGGAATTGCAGACAGTTTGGACATGTTGAAGGGGGGTATGAATATCGTCCCTTGGTAAGTTAGTACTCATTATATGTTTTTGTATTGATTGTATTCATAGAACTTTCTATCCTTTCAATATTTGTTACATACACTAATATCATTTGATTGATTGTAATTATAAAGAAAGTGTCCTAAAGGAAATCCTGGGGATGTGCCAAGTAGTAGTAGAAATCATATTGTACACTATGAGGAAGATGGAGTGAATATTGGAGATCAAGTTAGTCCTATGGAAGAATATGATGCTAAGAATGGTACAATTGAGAATGATGGTATAAATAGATTGATCCATGACACCTTCGCTCCAATGGATGACAATTTTGATAATATTCATGGTGTACCTCTGATTCAGAAGTTGCAACAACCCATTTACGAAGGCTCGAGGACAAATATTATCTCAGTTATATTGTTGTTGGTGAAATTGAAGCTATTGAATGTTTTTTCAAACACTTGTCTCACCGAGATCCTAAGATATGTAATATAATTCATCACATATACATAACGGGTCTATTTTTGTTTTGTTTCTCTATTCTTAGTATTATTAATTAATGTGTAAATTAATGATGCAATATTTAATATTAATATTGTTTACATTAACTAATTATATTTTGCATTCTAGATTGTTAGGTGAATTTCTCCTAACATCATCAAATACTTTACCTCCCACATATCGAGAATTATCTGTCATTATGAAAGATATTGGAATGGAGTTTCAAGCTATTGATGCATGTCCTTATGATCATATTATATATTATGGACAATATGCATAGAAAATGAAATGCCTGCAACGTTAAATCAATAGATATCGAACCGATCAAGTAGCACAACACGTGTCTCACAAGGTTCTTCATCATATTCCCAAAATTCCACGTTTGTAACGACTATTCAGGTGCCAAAGTATAGCACAATTTATGGATTACCATGCACATAACAAAAGTGAATATGGTGTTCTTTGAATTCTTGCAATGGTTCCACATTTAGAAACATCGAAGAAAGATGGCCAATTTTTAAAGAAGAACATCGTAATGTTAGTCTTTCATTGGTAGGTGACAATCCATTTAGTGAGATCAAATATACTTAGTCAATGTGGCCTATTTTTTTTATAAACAATAACCTTCCTCCTTGGATATCAATAAAGAGGGAGCACACAATGTTGGAAATGATTTTTCCAAGTATTTGTTTACAATAATTTTTTGAATGCAACATTGCATTTGTCTTGTCGTTGCATAATTTCGTTTGTATACATATATACAAAGTAGTAATGATGTGTATTTTCAACCAATTAGGTAAGTACCAAGTTAAATATATGAATGTATATATTGAGCCTCTTATTGACAAGCTACTAAAGTTATGGGTTGGCATCACTATGTACGACATCTCTAGACCAATAGGGAAAAACCAATTTCAAATTCATGGAATACTTACATGGATAATTCACGATGCGTCAGGGATAACACATTTCTGTGGTATGTAATGTAATACTACACTTTAATAGTATATATGTTTTTGAAAATATCATGCATTTTTTTAAAATAATTTCTTGGTATATAATTGATATTGACATTAATCCATATGTTGTAGGCCTGCAAACAAAAGGATAAATTTGCATGTCCATTATGTGGTCCTAGGATGAAATTTCATCGTTCAAGAAGTTTAGGAAAGGAGGTGTTTGATGAGTATATACACTTCCTCCCTAAGAACCATAGGCATCAAACTACAAAAAAACATCTTTTCAATTTGAAAGAAGAGACTCGAATATAACCACTAAGAATGACACCTCACCTATGAAATTTGGAATATAATTATGTGACCTTATAATGAACGGTCCATATTTACTATGAAATTACAATATACATTTACAAGGAAATTTTTTTTTTGGGGGCTTCGCCCCAGAACCCCCACTTTCCCCCAGACCCCCAAGCTGGAGGGATAGCCCCCCCTGTACTCCCCCGCCTGGAGGAGTGTACATTATTCTAGGGTGTAAAGTCTTCATGGGGTCTAAACATGGCTAAAAACAAAGACTTATGAATCAGAAAGATAATCAGGCTCCACAACCAACATGTTGATATGTCTGTTTATTTATTTAATTATTATCCAGTTATATAACCATGTATTCTCTAATGATTTCTACATGTCTTCGCAATGGAAATGAAATTAACGAATAGCCTATGTGTGATGTGTTTGTACAAGCTCATGCTTCATAGAGCTCATGGACACAGATAGTTAGTACTATTTTTTCCATTTTAGTTAGTGTGTGTGCACAATTGTCAAAGATTATTGTGTATTTCAACCCTTTACTAAATTTTGGGTACAAATCACCCTCGTATGCATTCTTTCGGGTTTACAAAAAATCCACATGAATGTAGATTGTAACTTGTAAATTAACGATACCATACATGGATTTTTATTCTTAGGGCATGCATTTATCATCATGCCTTGTTTTCATGCATTTTTATGCATTTTTCCCTTTATGCATTTTGTTCTCATTTACAAGGCAACTTTTAGCCTTTACGCACACTAGAGAGTTTTAGGTTTCGAATTGCACAACTAAAGTATGAATAGATGTAAAATGATAAAATCCAAAATCCACGATTCGAACAACTCAATTTGGTGGTCATGTGAGTCTTAAGCGTTCATTTTATAGTAAGATGGTTTTACCCTCCATTTTACAAAAGGTCTTGAATATTGGTTCTAGGTAGAAGTACTTAGTATTTTTAAAATTCACTTCGGATAAAATATATAGATTTGTAATGTTATTAACTTCACCCCAAATCTTAAATAAATAAATTTGGAGCTATATAGAAGCAGGGATGTGGATTTCCATTAAGTCACCTTCTATTGTTTTGGTCTGTCAATTTACAAGGTAGACTTTCCCTCTTTTACACAACAACCACTTTTATGTTTGCAAATAAAAATATAAATATGTAGATAGGTTTAAAATTATCTAAGACACCCTCATAAACTTGAATCATTCAAATTACAAGTGTGTGAAGACTTGGGCGTGCATTTTTGCACAAATACAGAAATTACAGTTTAAAAGAAAATAAAAATATTTTTCTCATTCAAGTATTTCATTTTAGTCTTTCTAGAGATCGTACATGTTTATTTGTATACTTATTTATTTGATTATTAATATGCATTCATATAACCTTGTATTTTCTGATGATTTTAGCAGGTCTTCTCAATGGAAATGCAACTAACAACTAGCCTATGTGTGATGTGGTTGTACAAGCTCTTGCCTCATTGATCTCATCGACCCAGGTATTTAGTACTCATTTTTCCATTTCAGTTTGTGTGTGTTAACAGTTGCCAAAGATTCATGTATATTTCAACCATTTACTAAATTATGGGCACAAATCACCATAGTATGCATTCTGTAGGGTTTACAACAAAACCATAGTCCTATAACTTGTAAATTAACAACACCATACATGAATTTTTCTTCCTAGGATGTGCATTTCGCATCATGCCATGTTTTCATACAATTTTTATGCATTTTTTTTTGCATTTACAAGGGAAAATTTATCATTTACACACACTAAAGGGTTTTTGTTTTCAAAATGCACAACTAAAGTATGAATAGATGTAAAATGATCAAATCCAAAATCCACAATTTGAACCACTAAATTTGCAGTTCATATGAGTCTTAGGCATGTATTTTACAATAAGACGATTTTACCCTCCATTTTACAAAAGGTGTGGAATATCGGTTCAAGGTAGAAGTCCTTAGTCCTTTTAAAATGCATTATGTATGATATATATATAATGCTATTAAATTCACCCAAAAAAATTGATAGCTAAATTTGGAGTTATACAGAAGCATGGGCTTGCATTTCCACTACTACATATGGGCGGATTATTCCACGAAAATTTTCCACACTTCAACTAGTTTCATATTTTTTTTAAACAGGGCGGGATTTTTGTCTCTATTGCCACGAAAGTTCGTCGCAATATCGACGAAAATCTTATTTAAATCTAGTCGGGATTTTCGTCGATATAGCGACGAACTTTCATGGCAATAGCGACGCAAATTTTTCCTATCTCATTGGTCGGTGTTAACGGCTAGTTGACTATTTTATCTATATATATATACGTGACTTTAAGAGACTTTGCGACACAATTTCTATAGTTGCGACATTGTTCTTGGCTTTTGTTTGACCTGTTTATTTTTTCCATCACCCACCGGTTGAACAAATCCAATTCTCGATCTACATAGCTCTGATTTTGAACTTGCAAGGTTAGTATGTTATTTTTTATTGATGTTCTCATTTAACTTGTAAATTTTTTTTCAAATGTCCAAATTTCATTTAGCTTGTTTTTTACTTTATAATATATTATAATATGTGTTGTACCATATTTCATGTCTTTTGTTTTTGGATCTAGTTAGTATATTCTATGGAAAAGGTTATGTGGATTCCATAATATTCTAGGTTTATGAAATCCACATACCCTTTTCCCTTCAATTGTAGCTATAATTTCTCTCTCTTTTCATTTATAAAGATATGGAATTTCTCTTGAAACTCAACCCTGATTGGTGAAATGATAGTAATTGATTGTCATTTTCTTCTCTCTTTTATTTTTTAAGACCTAACAAAAAAACACCAACAAATCTTGATTGAATCTTTGATACCACTTGTTACATCCCTAGTACCCAAAAGGGATCACACTTGCATAAATTGAAAATAATATAACAGTGACAATAATGGTTGGGATACTTGCACACCTAATGGTTGGCAACTAGCACTTACTAATTCAATTAAATGAAGGAAGAAATCTCCATGAATAAAATATTGAAGTTGATTGTTATATTGATAAATGATAAGTTATGGTATATATAAGATAGGGAGGAAACTCATGTTTATAACAACAAGGGTGATAGCTGCAATTAATATATTGCAACATTTCCCTCTTCCACATAAATTCTTTTCTATCTTGAACATTTCCCTCTTCCGCATAAATTCTTTGCTATCTTGAACATTTCCCTCTTCCGCATATAAATTAAGAGAAATATTAATAACATTTCCCTCTTCCGCATAAATTCTTTGCTATCCTCGACATATTTGATGCAAGCGAGATTTGACCCTCTACTCACCCGCTCTCAGGATCGTTCAAATTCCTCACGCCTGAGCCAAATCGTCTCTTTTGATTCCTCTCGGGAATCACTGTGCAAATACCCGATCCACAGGTCCTTCTCATTCACCCGTATGACCTCTACAACTAACCGTGGTTATCCCCGAGTCACTATCGGGGTTCGAGGTTTCGCGGTTCACGCGGTCGAGAGTCACTGCACTCTCGAATCCCCGATTCACGACTAGCACCTTCCCTGTATGCGCTGGCCCTCCGGCTCAACTTGTGGTCCATATGACCATCCCAATAAGACCTCAGCCTTATGTTTATCTATCAAGGTTTCAATCCTAAATTTCCCGATGAGTCCTTTTTCCTTAGCCCCTCCTGGCTAGGCTCCTTCCTCGTGTGACCTGTCAACCCACGTGACCGTATCCTTCCCCCTTATCGGGATTTCGGAGTTCGCGAGTTTGAAATGCAAAGAACTCGCACTCCAGGAATCCCCGATCCCCGATCTCCGATGCCACCTGTCCTCTCCTCAAGGCAAGGCTCAATCCTCTGACACCTGTCCTCCATTACCGGTCTTAATCCTATCGGGAAATCGCGTATCGCGATTTCAACTTACGCGATACACTCGACTTCGGAATTCCTGAAATGTCGAACCCCGAATCCTCGGGATCTCTCTCCACGTGTTCTTCAGATCAACGGCTCTGATCAAATCGGGAAATCGCGGATCGCGATTTCGTTGTGCTCGAATTCCACGACACTGGAAACCCCGATGTCCCGAACGCTGACTCGTCAGGATCTTCGTCCACGTGTCCCTGCAAATGGACGATTCCGATTTCGTCGGGATTTCGAGACTTCTCCTATCCTGTTTCTCTTGTCCTCAGGAACTCTGATTTCCCGATGCGTCAAACGTCGATCCAAGGCTGACGGGATTTCCCCTCCTGATCTGACGGCTTAGATCTTCTCTTCTGTGCGCTCCTCCTCCTGAGGCTAAACCGTGCGCTACTTCTCCTGATCCAACGGATGACGAGATTTCTTCACGAGATCCGACGGCTGTCGGTCCCCTCTTCCTATAGGCTCCTTCTGAGCTCCTCCCGGACGTAACTGTTCAACGGTCCAGATCTGCTTTCTCCACCTGATCCAGCGGCTCCTGTTGCTCCCTTCTGAGCGTCCAATCTTTCTCCCCAGACTTGGAAGAATTCTTCGTTCCCAAAGGCTTGGATCTTTGCGTTTCTTCTCCTCTGCGAACCCTCAACTTGAGTCTCGCTGATACGCGTAAAAGCGCTGCCCTTCCTGAGCTTTTGTCCTTGAATCCTCAACGGATTCCTTGACTCCTGCGCTCCTGCAGAGTCTCTACACACACACACGGTGTTGTCTCTTCTGAGCTTCAGCGAATACTCAGACCCCTTGGGGGATTTTGTCTTCCTTCACCCTTGGATGGAGAATATGGACACCTCCTGCTATCCTTCTGCTCAAGCTACCCACTCACTGAGTTTTCTAGGTATTTAGTAACCCAGTGAAAGCTCCCTCAGTGGACGCTTCCTTCAGATGATAGAACTCAAAGAGTTCCTTTCTCCTGTGCTATCTGCACATTCC
>ML780624.1:190798-241619 GCA_009831015.1 Picea engelmannii
CTTGCATATATATACAAGTTTTGTAAGGTTTTAACCATTTGCCAAAATTTGAGCTAGATGTAGGTAATCCCTTATATTCTTCAAGTACATAAGAGTTTAACTTTAGAGCTATGGTCAAATAAAAACAAAGAGGTCTTAAAGGATATTGACCATGTGGTTTTGTATATATTTATCATACAGCTTGAATACCGAATCAAAATGTTGCAGGATACTTCAATGCCTATACTTCAAAATGTTGCAGGATACTTCAATGCCTAAATGAATGTATATATTTATCATATTTATCATACTTCAATGCCTAAACTATGATGTATAATTCCTTATCTTATTTGGGGTATATTATAATTGCACCAACAAAAGTTTCAAGTGTTATGTTATCCAACTCCTTCTTT
Organism: Picea engelmannii; assembly: GCA_009831015.1. NCBI lineage: Eukaryota > Viridiplantae > Streptophyta > Pinopsida > Pinales > Pinaceae > Picea > Picea engelmannii. Next base: position 191,191 of record ML780624.1, read on the forward strand.
GTATCAAAGGTTCTGCCATTATGTATCATGCGAAATTTTCTTTGATTTCAAATGAAATTGCAAGTTTCATTAGATTTAATATTGATGCATTACAATTATTTCATGTCAAAGCTTCAGTTACTTGGTTTTCAATTGCAATGAATTGAAAGGTTATACTTGCCTTTTCTAATGTTCATTGAAGAGACATTTCATTCCTAAATAATTTGCTAACCCCATGAATTACCTTGGTTCAATTAAATTATCTTGGATCAACAAATTTACGACGAATTTTATATTTCTTAGGTCAATACAAAATTCACATCCTCTAACTACAAAATCCATACAAAACAAAAATTGTTTTCCAAGCTCATATTTCTTCATGTTGGCTTGCAATTAATTGTGGGTTAATATGGCATTACCATATTACAATGTAATATGGTAATCCCATATTACATTGTAATATGGCATTGCCATATTACAATGTAATATGGTAATCCCATAATACATTGTAATATGGCATTGCCATATTACAATGTAATATGGTATACCATATTACAATGTAATATGATAATACCATATCTCGTGTAATTTTTTTTTTAAAACTTAATGCCATCGTCGCAATATCAACGATAGTTCGTCAGAAAAAAATTGCATTTTGACCACCGTGGCAATAGCGACGAACTTTCGTCGCAAGTTTCCACAGGTTTTCGTCGCACATACAACATCTTCGTCGTAACTTTGGTCTTGATGAATCAATGTCGTCGCTATTTCCACGGGTATTCGTCGCAATTTGCCACGGTTTTTCGTTGCACATACAACATTTGTGTCGTAATTTTTTGACTTGTCATAAATTTTCGTCGTACTTTCCACGATTGTTCGTTGTACTTGCGACGAGGTTTCTTCATAATTTCGACGATGCAAAGGGTTAACCGAACTTGAAGGTGGTGACACGTGGAGAGATAATTACGTCAATGTTTCCACGCACACCTGGATCGTTGATAGAGCGACGAAATTATTCCGACGAAAAAAAAACTCGGCTTTTGTGGAAATTGCGACGGATAAGTGTGGCAATATCAATGAAAAACCATCGCAAATTTGGTCATATGTACTAGTGTTCCATTAGGTCACTTTCTACTGTTTTAGTCTCTCAATTTACAAGGTAGAATTTGCCCCTTTTACACAGTAGCCACTTTTATGTTTGCAAATGAAAATCTAAATATCTATCTAGACATGTGTAAAATTATCTAAGACACTCTCAGAAAATTGAACCACTGAAATTGCATATGTTTTAAGACATGGGAATGCATTTTAGTGGAGCCTAGTGTGCATTTCTCCACAAGGGCATAAATTACAGTTTAAAAGAAAAACATGTATCTCTTAAGTGTGACTGTTCATTTTTTGTTGTGGAGGCTCTAACAAGCTTGAATAAGGGTTTTATGAAACAACATAAACCATAATCCTAATTGTCTATATCATCATATATCGATAAAATTGTCATGTAAATATGGCTCAACCTACTCCCTATATCCAATGCAATTTGATTTTCTTTTTACTTTATTGTATGGGCGTTGAAATTCCGACGCATTTCCTTCTCATTCCCACAAAACTTGGAGCTCTCCATCATCATGCCTCCGACGAATTAATCACACCATATCATTGGATCATCGATGGACTATGTGTTGTAGAGAATTTCCACATCAATGTAGGGCATCGTCCATAAAGTCACAATTTGTATAGAGTCTCCATAAGATTTCCAACGGTACTTACGTGCACCTGTGTCGCAATAATGACCATCGTATTCGCTAAAATGAGGGTTGATTTCCTCGTGACGATTTCTTGGAAAATGCCACATTGCAGATTAATGTGTCACAATACCTCCATTGTATGATGGTCCTTATAGTGATGATTCTATATGACGAACAATTTTTTCATAAAATCTCTTCACAACTGCCACATGACAGTCTGGTACGTCAGAAATCCGACATACATTTAGGGTCGTTGAGGTTATGATGAAAGTGGTTTTCCGAATAGTTAGAGAGGGAATTTTTTAGAAGCCATATGGGTGGATGTTGGATGGGCGTTGTAATGATGTCATAAAATAAGGCAAATGTACTAGTGTTCCATGCTATACTTCCACCATCATCGCCAAATCTTACTCCAACAACTCTATATGTTACAAAAACAGGATCACAGAGCAATAAAATAAAACAAATGTGGAAATATAAACATAGAAGATACAAAATATAATAGAGATACAGATATATGTGGTTCACCTAGTGTGGGCTACATCCACAAGAGAAATTTCCAGTTCCTTCCTTTATTATTAACCAACAAATGAAGGGACACCACCTACAACCGATGTAACTTTCTCTTCTTTCCCTCATGGTCTCCTCTCTCATAATACAATATTCACTCACATACATAGTCGCAATTCAATTCCCTCATAAAAGAGGGTTTTATTCTAGATAAAAAAAACTTAACACCCCCCACTTCCGTCGGGCAATGGGGTCCAAATGTGGTTGAAACAAGACCCATCAATCAAGAAGATAATTAGGCTCCACAACCAACAATCTCCCACTTGGATACTGATCACAACAACTCCATTATTGTTGTACATGTTGGACTATGATACACCTTGGACCTGGAAAATTTCTCATATTCACCTTCATTCTTGAAGGCCAACTGAAACTGAGCAGGAACTCAGTTTCTCCCTATTTACTAACTTTGTTAACATGTCTACAGGATTCCATCTCGTATGTATCTTTCCAACTTCAATTGTCCATCTTCCAAAATGGATCGTATGAAATGGTACCTAAGCTATATATGCTTAGTCATAGAATGGAAGGATGAGTTCTTTGCAAGATGAATGAAACTCGGGTTGTCATAGTACAACCTGTTATTCTCCTGCTTCTTTCCCAATTCCTCCATAAACCTCTGTAACCAAATCATCTCTTTACTAGCCTCTGTAGCAGCAACATACTTTGCTTCTATTGTTGAAAGTGCAAAAACCATTTGTAGTTTCGATATCCAATTTATTGTTAGGGACCTAACCCCTCACGTAGGTAGAATAATATATTTTGATGTAATAAAGGTCAATATTAATAAGGCCTAGCAATAAGGAAGACTAAGTCAAATGTAAGAAGACCTAATAGAATCTTCCGCTTCTAGAAGGATCTTCCTCTAGATGGTTCTTTTGATAGACATATTTAGTATAAATAGGAGTCAATGGTATGAGAACGATTTTCTTGGATATTATTGTTATAGAGATCTACTCGACTGGAGGTTTCCCCCTTGAAGAGGCAAGTGAACATTTCTCTCATAAATCGTTCTCTTTCTGGTGTTATTATGTTATCATTTCAGTATTATTGTGGTGTTGTTCTGGTTATATTGTTGTTCATTTTTCATTTCTAGCTTTTTATTTATGTTTTGCATACTTTTTATATCTGTAATATTACTAGTGGTATCAGAGCACTTTCCTCGGCAGAAAATTGTGGGTAATTTTTTTTTCAGGGTAGAGACATATTCTGGTGTCTTTAACCTGCAGATATTTGTCGTTATGCGCATAAACCCGTGGTTGAGGGATTCATACACGTAGGAAATACAAGTGTTACTTAAGCTCACATCTGTTGGCCACCCTTATAACCCCTGTTGGTACACCTTCGAGTGGTAGCGCATCATACAACACCTGTATACGGACCGGCCTAGATTTCTTGAAGCCCTCTTTAGATAAACCGATCAGCCACCTGACTGTTATAGTGTCACCAAGAACAGCACTCGGAAAGATACTCTCTATTACCTGGGTAGTCCGGTAGTATGGCTAAGGGCATGGTCTAGCCTCCTTAGTTGGTGCCCTGAGATATTGGGTCGAGTAATACTGTTGGACCCCGCAAGTATATCAGAGAGCTATAGCACAAGGAAAACCCTTGTCTGTAGAAGCCTTGAATACCTAACCCTTGGGGACGGAAACAAAGAATAAAATAGACAGGATCTATTGCCGTGCAACTGTGTTTGAGTTGTCAAATCACTACACATTTCTTCCTGGTTAAGCATTTGGGCATTTTATCACTGCAGTATTCTTCAGACTGGAGTATAACTCTGCAGGTGTAAAAAAAATAAATTTTTCACCATTATTTGAGACCTATTCCATTGGATTTATCTCTTCGCCCTTATCACATTCATACCTATCATTTTTCAACAAAATTTTTGACCCCACCCGCCCCTCTTCGGTTCCCTCGTCATCATGGCCCATACCCGTAGCCAACAATTGGAAGCTCGCTTCAATACCTTGCAATCTAATTTCATAGATACCCAACAATAAGTGAGATAGCTCAGTGCTAATATTGCCACCATCAATAAAACCATGCATTCCTCCATCGCCGCCTCAATCGCAGAACTCAAACAAGACCTCAAACAAGACATGACTACCCATCTTGAATCTGTTGATTCGATGATCTGCACCAATCTGCATATCCCTGTAGGTCCCCCTTTATCTGACCCACCTTTGCATATCGAAGTCGAAACTTCCTCTCATTCCCATAATTTCCAGCCCCATCACTTTTAGCGTGACCTACGCCTTCCGTGGGTGGATGTGACCAAATTTGATGGCTCAGATCCCACTGGTTGGGTAACTCAAATGGAACATTATTTTTCTTTGTACAACATTACAGATGACTTGGAAAAAATCTGGTATGGTGTTCTCCGTCTATGTCCAGAACGTTGGCAATGGTGGCAATGGAGAAAAACTTCCCGTCAAGGGTATGTTGCTTGGACACACTATGTGGCAGAGCTTTATGAACACTTTGACACTGACACCAACCATTTAGGTCATTTGAAAATTTTGAAACAATCTGGAACAGTGAAAGACTTTATAGATTCTTTTGAGTGACTGGCTTTTCGTACAGAGGGATGCCTGATGCTTTTTTCCGAGAATGTTTTATCAGTGGCCTCAAGGATGAGATTCTTGCCCATGTCCTCATGGATCGGCCTTAGAATTGGGTAGAGGCTATTAAACGATCTAAGGAAGCACAAAAAGTTGTCTCTTCTCAAAACTGGAAACCCTCCTTTATTCCTCGCACTAAACCAGTAAATCCCACTCTTCCTTCTACTCCACTAAAGATCCAAAAATTGACCAGGACTAAAATGGTTGAACGCCAACTCAAACGCCTTTGTTATAATTGTGATGAAAAATAATTTTCGCGACACAAGTGTAAGGAACAAAATATTTTTATGGCCATCTAAGAGGATATTTTGGAAGAGGATGTTGAAGCTCCCCTTGTGTTTGAGTCACCTAAACCCACCGACATTACCCTTCCCTCAGACCCTCCCGAAGTAGAACCGGTCATTTCCCTAAATTCTCTCACGGGCTTCTCTGCTCCCCAAACCCTCAAACTAATTGGCTACATCAAGCATAGGAAGGTCATCATTCTTGTTGATAGTGGCAGCACCCATAATTTTATTCATCACCGCATTTCCCAAGAAACTAATTGTTGTATCCATGCAGTCAATAATTTCTAAATCATGATTGCCAATGGCGAGTCAATGAAATGTGGAGGGCATTGTGAAAATGTGCGTCTCCAAATTGGTGACTACCACCTGAAATATCATAGGTTTGTTATCGACATGGGCGGTTGTGACATTGTGTTGGGTGCATATTGGCTAAGGACTTTGGGTCCCATTCTCATGGATTTTAAGGAATTAACCATGCAATTCAACAAGGAGGGCCAACAATATAAGTTCCAAGGCATCATCTCTGGTTCCCCTAAGATCATTAGTTCCCATTGCATGGAAAAGATGCTAAAAAAAGGTCATTTGGGCGTTATTGCCCAACTCCATGCCATACAAGAAACTAAGACACCCTATGTGCCGCAGGACCTCCAATCCATCCTCTCTAAACATCAAGTGGTTTTTTCCACTCCCCAGGGACTCCCTCCTTCCCGTGGTGTTCATGATCATTCCATTCCCCTTGTCCCAGGAAGCCTTCCTCCCAATATCTGTCCCTATCGTCACCCATTTTCCCAAAAAAATGAAATTGAGAAAATGGTTCAAGAACTTATTAACGCAGGTGTTATACGCCCTAGTATGAGCCCCTACTCTTCTCCTATGTTCATGGTCATGAAGAAAGAAGGCTCTTGCTCTTGGCGCATGTGTCATGATTTCAGCACCCTCAACAAACTCACCATTAAAGACAAATTTCCCATTCTTGTCATTGATTACCTCTTGGATGAATTGAGTGGCTCCCAGTTCTTTACTAAACTTGATCTTCGTTCTGGCTACCACCATATCCGTATGAAAGAGGCAAACATTCCTAAGACTACCTTTAGAACTCATGAGGGCCACTATGAGTTTTTGGTCATGCCCTTTGGTTTGTTTAATGCTCCCTCCACTTTCCAAAGCCTCATGAATCATGTCTTTGGTCCTTTTCTCCATCATTTTGCCTTAGTTTTCTTTGATTATATCCTCATCTATAGAAAAACATGGACAAACCATCTTTCTCATGTGGATCGAGTTCTCCATATACTCTCTCAGCACCAACTTTTCCTAAAACAATCTAAATGTGCTTTTAGTGCCTCAGAAGTCGAGTACTTGGGTCATCTTGTTGGAAAGCACGGCGTCAGGGTGGATCCTAAAAAGATTGAAGCTATGCAAGACTGACCTCACCAAAAGTCTCTCAAAATATTGCGTGGATTTATGGGCTTAACAGGTTATTATCGCAAGTTTGTTAAGAATTATGGAAAGATTGTAGCCCCTCTCATTGAAGTCCTTAAAAAGAACTCTTTCACCTAGACTCCAGTAGCTCCTCGGGATTTTCAAACCTTGAAAATGGCCATGTGCACCACTCTAGTCCTAGAACTTCCTGATTTCACAAAGACCTTTGTCCTGGAATGTGATGCTTCAGGGAAAGGAATTGACGTTTTCCTTATGCACGAGGGTCGGCCTTTGGCCTTTACCAACAAACAATTGTCTGAATGAAATTTGGGAAAATCAATCTATGAAAAGGAAATGTTGGCTATTTTGCATGTCGTTGATCTTTGGCACCCTTATCTATTGGGGAAACGCTTCCAAATTAAGACAAGTCATCAAAGCCTCAAGTATTTTCTAGAACAACGCATCTCCTCCCCAAAGAAACAAAAATGGGTGACTAAGATCTTTGGATATGATTATGAGATTATTTACAAGAAATGAAAATACAATGTGGTGGCGGATGCACTTTCCCAAAAATATGAAGATGAAGGGTCCATTTTTTCTCTCTCCTTCATTGTACCAGATTGGCTCTCAGTCGTTCGCCAGGAATGGCTACACGATCCCAAAAGTTTGCATCTGATACAACAATTGCATTCCAATTCTCCAGTTTCCCCAGGGTACTCTTGGCTCCATGATGAGCTTCGATACAAAGGTTGTTTGTATTTAAGTAAACAGTCAAAACTTAAATCCACGGTACTTTATGAGCTTCATGCTACACCCGCAGCTAGGCACTCAAGGTTTACCAAAACCTATGACAGGTTCAAACGTTCTTTTTTCTGGGATGGTATGAAACAGGACATTCGTAATTTTGTGGTTGAATGTGATGTGTGCCAACGCAACAAGGGTGAAATAGTCAAATCTCCCAGCACACTACAACCACTTTCGATTCCACCTGCTATTTGGCGGGATATCTCTATGGATTTTTTTGTAGGCTTACGTAAATCGGGAAATAAATCATTCATCAAGGTGGTCGTTGATTTCCTTTCTAAGTATGCTCATTTATGTGCTCTTCAACACCCATTTACAGCAGCCACTATGGCTCAACGTTTCATGGATCAGGTCTTCAAGCTACATGGCATGCCGCATTCTATTTTTTTTTATCGCGACCCAACTTTCACCAGCAACTTTTGGCAAGAACTGTTCAAGATACAAGGCACCTAATTGCATCTCAACACAGCTTATCATCCCCAGAATTATGGTCAAACTAAAGTTGTCAACAAGTGTTTGGAAACATATTTGAGGTGTTTTGCATCAGAAAAGAAAAATCAGTGCGCTTAATGGTTACCACTATCTGAATGGTGGTACAACACTTCATACCATACAGCTACCCACATGACTCCTTTTGAAGCAGTATATGGACAAAATCCACCTTCATTTCTCTCATATTTATCGGGTGTCTCGAAGGTCTAGGAGATTGACCAAATGCTTTTAGTTCGAGAGGCTATTCTCTATACCCTCAAAGAGAATTTGGTCATGGCCCAGAATTGCATGAAGCAACAAGCAGATTAAGGTCCCTCTGTATGTCAATTTGTAGAAGGGGATCAGGTGTTTCTTCGACTGCAACCTTACAATCAAAATTCCCTCAAGGCTGACCATTGTCAGAAACTGGCACCCAAATTTTATGGTCCTTATACCGTTCTCAAGTATGTGGGACAAGTGTCCTATCAGTTAGTTGTTCCCAGTCATTCTAAGCTACATCCTATTTTTCATGTTTCCTACTTAAAGAAGGTGATTGGAACTAAGTGCCAAACTCAAACCATCCTTCCCAAGTTGGACGAAGAAGGCTCCATTTGGCTACAGCCAGAAGCAATTTTGGACCAGCGTGAGCGTCGCCTGTGTCAGGGAACCATCAAGGAAGTGTTAGTCCAGTGGAAAGATACAACCCTAGCAGATGCCACTTGGGAAACAGCTACCATTCTGCAACAATTCCCACATCTCAAGCCTTGAGGACAAGGTTGTTTTTAAGGGGGAGGACATGTTAGGGATCTAACCCCTCACGTCAGTAGAATAATATACTCTAATGTAATAAAGGTCAATATTAATAAGGCCTAGAAATAAGGAAGAATAAGTCGAATGTAAGAAGACCTAATAGAAGCTTCCACTTCTAGAAGGATCTTCCTCTAGATGATTCTTTCAATAGACATATTTAATATAAATAGGAGTCGAGGGTATGAGAACAATTGTCTTGGATATTATTGTAATAGATCTCTGCTCGACTCGAGGTTGCCCCCTCGAAGAGTCAAGTGAACATTGCTCTCAGAAATCGTGCTCTTTTTGGGGTTATTATGTTATCATTTCAGTATTATTGTGGTGTTGTTATGGTTACATTGTTGTCCATCTGCCATTTCTAACATTTTATTTATGTTCTGCATACTTTTTATATCTGGAATATTACACTTACTATTGTTCCACCTATAGTAAAACATAACATGTGGTGCTTCTCTTGTTATCTTTATCACATGCCATATCTGAATCAATGTATCCTTGTATAACAATGTTTGAACCTCCAAAACATAATGCATGAGTAGCAATACCTCTCAAATACTTGAGAATCCATTTTACTTCCCCCCAGTGTTCTTTACATGGGATTTTCATATACATGCTCACAACTCCCACTGCATGTGCAATATCTGGTCATGTACTGCACACCATAGAATACATCAAGCTGCCAATTGTTGATGAATAATGGACCCTAGACATGTATTCTATTTGTCCCTTTGTCTTGGGACACATTTCCTTGGTTAATTTGAAATGGATAGCCAAAGGTGTACTAACTGGTTTTTCATTCTGCATTCTAAACATGTCCAACACCTTCTCTATGTACTTACCCTAAGACAATATCAATTTGTGATTTTTCTTGTCTCTTTTTATTCTCATACCAAGGATTTTCTTTGCAACACCCAAATCCTTCATCACAAATGAATTAGCCAATTATTATTTGAGCACATTTATTTCTTGCATGTTAGACCCTGCAATAAGCATGTCATCTACATACAATATCAAGATAATATAAATTCCATTTTATAGCATATTAAAATAAACACAGTGATCAAAATGTCATCTACTATAACCTTGTTCTGTCATAAACTTATCAAATTCAAATACCACTACCTTGGATCTTGTTTTAGGCCATGCAAGCTCTTCTTCAACATGCATACCAAATTCTCATTCTCTTTGACCTCATACCCTTGTGTTTGTTGCATATAAATCTCTTCCTCCAAATCCCCATGGAGAAAAGTTGTTTTTACATCTAATTGTTCAAGATGCAAATCCTCTACTTCCACAAGACTTAAAATAGTCCTAATTGAAGTCATTTAAACAACAGGAGAAAACATTTCATCAAAATCTATACCTTTCTTCTGTGCAAACACATTTACAACAAGTTTGGCCTTGTACCGTTTTTTTTCTCCATGTTCTTCCTTCAACCTGTAAATCCATTTATTCTGCAATTAACTTTTTCCTATAGGAAACTAAACCAAGTCCCAACTCTAGTTATTGACCAAGTTATCCATTTCATCTTTCATACCTTGCTCCCACTTTTTTTTAGTGTCTACCTGCATTGCCTCTTCATAACTTTCTGGTTCACCAGAGTCAGTCAACAATAAATAAAAAAATGAAGGAGAGTATCGTTTAGGGGGTATACTCAACCTAGTAGATCTTCTAACATCACTTGCAGGAGCAGGGTTGGAATTTCAAATCCCAACAACCCATCAAATTTGACGGTTTCCGCAACTCAGATTCGCATTTTGACAAATTTAATTAAGAATGTTGACGATTTGTCGAAATTTTTTAACGTATTTGACACGAACATCGCCCCATGATAGGAAATTTTCCCATCAAAATCCATCCATGTGCAAGAGTTTGAGGTTTCACAGTGTCGTATCCATGCCTGTAGAATCTAAAGAGATTGAAGAGTCTAACATTACCAGTACATAAATACAATGTACCTACCTTCTATCCTTTTTCCATTACCAGTGATCCTTTAGTGACCTTCCACATCTTATCTGTAAATGTAGATATACAACCTTCACTTTCCAATTGTCCTGTTGAAATTAGATTTCTTCTCAGATCTAGTCTATGTATCACCTCTTTATGTAACCATTGGTTTACATCCTTTTTCTTTATTTGTACCTTACTCATTCCAACAATTTGACATGGTTCATCATCGCCCAAATAAACTTTTCCAAAATCACCTTGAGCATAATCTTAGAAATATTTCCTATGGGGTGTGGCATGAAATGAAGCCCTTGAATCTACTACCAAAGATTCAGTAATATTATCTAAAGAAAGAATCAAAGCATCTTATAAAACATCACTTGTTACATTTGCTTCCTAATTTTTCTCTTGTTTTCCATCTCTTTCTTTCTTTGGATCTCTGTAGTCTTTCTTCAGATGCCCTTTCTTCCCATAATTTGAGCATTCTATCTTACCTAGTCTGGATTTGGATATACCCTTCTTATAATTCTCGTAGTTCCCTAAGATATTTCCTCTTTCCTTTTGTCTTCCCCTACTCTCCATGATCAATGCATTACCCGATGTCTCACATGTGATCTTTCTTTGCATTTCCTCACTAAGGATAACACCAACAACATCATCAAATTTCAGAGTATTTGAACCAAAGACATAGTTACTTACATCCATGACCAAGCCATTCCAGCTTTCTAGTAATGAGCATAATATTAGAATGGCCCTAACCACTTCGTCAAATTTCACTCCTACATAACTTAGTTGATTAGTAACCATATTGAATGAATTTAAATGGTCGGCAACTGACCCACCTTCTGACATATTTATATTAAATAATTGCTTCACTAGAAATACCTTGTTGGAAGCCGAGGGTTTTTCATATACTTTAGCCAATGCCTCCATCAGCTCCTTCATTGTCTTTTATTTTGAAATATTGAAAGCCACAAACGTTGTTAGGCACACCTGTATCGTTCCTAGTGCCTTTCTATCAAGAACCTCCCATTCTTCATCCTTTGTACTCGCGGGATGTTTTGATTTTCCACCCAAAGGTAGGTAAATATCCTTCTGATATAAATAATATTACATCTACATATTTTATAATTGGTAGTTTTGGCCATTAAATTTCTCGACCCTAAACTTTCCATCTTCCACCATTTCTCCCACTCGAACCAGGAACCCTATTTTCCTCTAAGTTACCTTTCTCTCTGGTACCAATTATTATAAAAATAGGTTCGTAGAGAAAAAAAAAAAAAATTGTCGAAATAAAACACAGAAGATACACAATACAATAGAGATAGATATATGTGGTTCACCCAGTGTGGGCTACGTCCACTAGAGAAATTGTCAGGTCCTTCCTTTATTATTATCCAGTAAATAAAGGGATACAACCTACAACATACCTATTGTAACTTCCTCTCACATTATCCTCTCTCATAATACAATATTCACTCGCATACAAAGCCGCAATACAATTCCCTCATAAAAGAGGGTTTATGTCTAGGGGAAAAACCCTAACATAAATTCTATTGTCAGATATGCAACCTTATAATGAACGGTCTATATTGACTATGAAATTACAATTTTTACAAGGAAACCCCCCCCCCCACACTCCCCACCGTCGTCAAGTAAATGGGTACAAACACGACTGAAACAAGAACTATGAGTCAAGAAGATTATCAGGCTCCACAACCAACACTATCTTGTTTAGGCATTCCATAAAACACTTTACATAATCATCCAAGTTTTTCACTTGCAATACATATCCACAATCCTTAGCACCACCACGACTCATGAAACTAGTGAAGTCATCTATTGTCAAGTATCTCACCTACCCTCCATAGCCACTATCGTCACAAGCACGATTACCACCATAACTGCGACCACCACGTGAACCACTGCCACTTCCATCAGGTGTTCTCTTTTCCTGCATCACATTGGTTGTGACCTCCTTATAGGAAGCGATGTGCCCCATCCCATCACAGGATAATATACGAGTTTTTTGGGCCCATTGCATCATGTGCTACGAACTAGGTGTGCAATCTAGGAACAACACATACATCACAGCATGCACCTCATTTATGTAGGTTATTCCACAGAATGGGTCATCCAACCCATCCTCAATTTGTGTTGCCTAATGCTTCTTTTCCACAAGCAGTGTCACTATTAGGGCATCAAACAGTGTAAACCAGAGTAGCTTGGACTCTTTCCTACCAATGGATGCACAGTTTTCATCACACCACTTCCTGCATGTGTCCCTCCCTCCATGGAGCCAGTTGTTGCATCCCTGGTGTGTGCCCATATGCTTGAATGGTCGGACAATTGTCATGTCCTCTTGGTGATAATCCTTGGGATCACACAAGTTCAGTTTCATTATCGCCCTCCACTTGGCCATGTTATATCAGTTGTTCATGCCATCCCTTGTTTGTCTTCCCCCACCGATAAAAAAACCTCGACTGATTTCTCCTCATGATAGTTAGACTCCCTGTGATTTCTCCTTTGTGCAGCGACTCAATCCTCTTCTAGAGAAATGATTTTCTTACAACTCGGCACTTTGTTTACATCTGTGGCCTCCATGATATAGTGCTCCTTCACAACCTTCCACCAAAACGCATCCAAGAAACCCTTGTGGCCTCCACAATCTGGTGCTCCTTCATGACCTTCCACCAAAACACATCCAAGAAACCCTTGCAACCTCATTTTATCTCTAGGTGGTCCATCCATGGATTGCTCCTTGTGGGATTTCTTCTCTTATTCAATAACCTATCTTGGCTTTGATCCAATGACCATTCACCTTAAGATCTGATACTACTCTTTGGGATTGAGCCTACGAGACAAATTAATGAACACGGAAGAAGAAGATATAAAACAATCACACAATAAACACAAACAAAGGGTTTGGGGGTAATGATATCCTTTATCACTCAGCCAAATAATGAAGAAATGAATACAAATCTCAAGAATCTCCTCACAATATTCTACATTTAACTAGGATAGATCTCAAGCGTTTCTAGGCATACAAAAATCCAAGCACTTGAGGAACCTCCAAATTGTAATTTAAAGGGTATGTGTTGTCACAACCAAAAACTATTGTCACTGCTCACAATATATAACGTAATTATTCTGAAAAAGTATCCAAATCAACCGACGAGTGAAAGGATAAAAAACCTTATGCCAAATTATTGGCTACTCATTCTCATTCATTCATTCAACACAGATGGTCGAATGAGCCAAGGTCTCATTGAATGTGGAGACAACTCAAATCTCTTTGGGTTTTGACAACCAAATCGTTAACGAGACTCTTCAACTCTTTTAAACCTACCTAATTTTCTCCTAATTTCCTTTTCCCCAAGGGTGGTTTTTCCATTTACATAAATTTTTGTCTTTTAAGTTGATTTTAATTTATTTTTTCAAACCCAATGATCTAGTTGGTTTCAAAATGGATTCAATTTTTTTGGATAAGTTTTTAGTCAAAATTATCCATAATAAGTTGAAACTCTACTCTATAACAAAGTTTTTGTAGAATTTTAAAACAATGTTTGTTTTCTAATTTGCAAGTAAAAGGATTATATTATTTTAATCATGTAGAGGTGATCCATATTGTATTGAGAAAAAAATGGAACACACGCATAAATATAGAGAGTACAACAATACCATGAAACCCAACTTCTATTAATGAATAAAATAGTAGAGTATTGTAGAACACAACTAGCTAGAATAGTGGTATCTTATCTATGAAGAGAAAGAGATGTCAGCTACGCTCATTCACAAAAAGTTGATTACAAAGAGGATGAAAAGGGCCTTTTATCATGAATCCTAAAAACAAAGAGGAAAAACCCTAAAAATCAAAACCATAACCCTATAAGATGAAACACCAAAGTATTCCAAGCCTCGAGGTGGTTAAATGATACGTCAACCCCCTGAGGGTACAACATTTGTATATGATCTATGTTTGGGGCTCATGATAGATCATTGCAAAGAAGTATCCAAGGATTACAACTTTTGAATAGGGTTGGGGCATGTCAATAGCAACCCTTGGCCCCCCAAATGTCCAAAAAACACTGTTTAGGGCCTCAAAATGGGCCTGAAAGTTTGGGACCCAAAAAAACGTAGAAAAACTGCCAAGAAGATAGAGAACTGTTGATTCAGTGGAAGAGGTGGGTGGCCAATGATATATCCACCCGGATCAATCCTTCCCCCTTATATAGAAATGGTCTCCATTGCGTCAAGTTCCCTCATAGTATGGGGAAACTTCTGCTGAATTTGGCTCCTGGTGGGCCACTTTCCTTGGTAAAGAAGTTGCCCTACTTTGACGACCTGGTAGAGTTGTATGTTCTATTGGTGTGTGTCTTTCATCTATTTATACATGATTCTATCAATTGTATCCTACTCAAGGTAGATAACGTTGATTTTTGTAGGGGCCAAGTGTTGAGCTACCTCTAAGATGTCCAGTAGTGGTGGAAAATATGGGCGAAGGAGCTCCACATTAAAGACTAGATGTAGGGAAAGGAATGTGGTAATACTTAAATTTAAAGCATTCTCACCTATAGCCTTGGTGTTGGTGTAAGGCCCATATTGAAGTGGGTGAAGCTTGTGATGGGGTCTTGCAAGGCACTCTTTTTTCAAATGTAACAAGACCTTATCACCAACCTGAAACTTGTGTGGAAACCAATTTTGGTCATTTCGTTGCTTGTACTTGGCATTCGTTTTTTGCAAGATATCATGGACTTGTTCGCAGATGTGTTGAATCCATTCAACAAATTTGACTGCCTTATCAGCCTTAGTTTGAGCATGGGAATATTCTTCGCTACATCAATCGGGGCCAATGGATGGAACCCCAAGCACACCTGAAAAGGGTTGTGGCCAATAGAGCTATGTATGGTTGATTGTAGCTAAGCTGAACATAAGTAAGACTCTCATCCCATGTGTGGGGATGTTTGGAATTGTACATTCAGGATATGCAAAATCATCTTGTTGACTACCTCTGTATGTCCATCGGTTTGGGGGTGTAAGGAAATTGGTTTAGTGAGCTTGGTGTCCATTAATGACCACAGACTAGACTAGAATGTACTCAAGCACTTTCTATTAATATCTCAAATAAAAGTGATATTATAACAACCTCTATTCAATCATAAAGTTGGAGACTCGTAAGAATGGAAAAGAAAAGAAATGTGAAACATGTTAATATGAAAGGGTACATCAGAATTAAGGATGAGGTAGATTTATTGGCTTTGGCACAAGAAAATGTATCAAGGATTTATTCTACAAGGTTTAGGTACAAATTTATGGTATTTGGTGATGTTAATTAGATGTTTAGTTATTACAAGGAAATAACTATTTCGTGAAGGTTTTTGCAAAACCTCCTCAAAATATTTATCCCTTAGTCATTTATAGTAAAGTTTCATTTATAGTAAAGTTTATTAGCATAGGTAAAGGTTAGTAGCATAGGTGGGAAGCTCAGAGTTTTAGTGGAGTTTTTTTCATCGATGCACTTTATCTAGATGAATGCACTGTTACGAGGAAAATCTCTCTATGGCTAGGGGTAAACCACAACAGACGGAAATGACTGCAGAAATCAACTCTAATCTCAGGTATGCTATATAAGAAAATATGCTAACAAGACAAGATAAAGATCCTACCTCGTCGATACGTTCGATGAAGTCCATCATTGAGCACTTGACTAAAAGAAATACACCTGCAACTTGTCCTCAACAACCAAGAAACGCAATCATATGGTGATAATATATAATGTTAGCACATTCAATAGCATAATCCATCAGCATTCATAACAAATATGCCCATGGAATAACAATTCAAATATTTTCAAGATATTAATTGGACGAGAAAAGAGTATTTCTATTAAAATGTAATCAGTAGAAGTGAATGAATTACAAACTTATGTGTCACCACGATTCGGAACCGAGAAACTAAGTCCCTTCCAGTTGGCCCTCCACCACTTCAATCCTCCACCAAAGGCAAGCTCATATAAGAGAGACAATGAGGTTCTCAACCAAGTAGGGAAGAGCTTGGGGGTTGAACAATGTGTTTAGACTTAAAAGGACAAAGGGATGCAGACTCAATATGAAGTGAATAATTTCTCTAGAGTAACTTTGCTCTCAAAGTTGAATTCCTCTCCTTTTTTCCATAGCTCAGATATGGCCCGTTTATAGCCTTCAAATGGAACTGAAGGGTTGATTTGGAACGTTTCCAGTATATGGAAGGTCAAGGATCCTGGATCACATGACGTGACATGGGAACCCGACACTATTTTTTAATTTTGGGCACAAAACCCGATGTACGCGGGCTGTAATGGTGCAACCTGCATATACGCATGTTGTATAATAGTTAGGGTGTGTATATGTGTAAAAACATTGTTTTTATCTCTGGGATTTACAAAAAGGGACTTCAAGTCTGCATAGGGAAATGGAAAAAGGCCTTCTAAGCAACTTTGCATAAGGTGAGGCAAATCTTTCTATAACATGCACTAGTGCACTCAAATATATGATGCACTAGTGTGTAAAATAATAATACATTAAATGTCATTATACACATTCCACGAAAAAAAGGAAAAACAATGTTTTATTTTAGTTTAAACATATTAACGCATTGATGAGTTAAAATACATAATGCACCAAATGAGTTATGTATTTTCCATACAATATTGACTTTTATTTTAAAAATTATAAAAAACTTAATGGTATGCACCAATTTATGGAGAACATGTGCATTACTTCTATACAACGTACCGAATTATCTTAAGACATTTAGTTTTAAAATATAGCTTTTTATTTCAAAACAATAAAAAATATTCAATGGTGCATTTTATTGTCATGACACACACCGGTGCGCTAATGCAACACACTAATTTATGGAGCACTAGTGTGTTACTTCTATACAATACACCGAATTAAGTTAAGACATTTAGTTATAAAATAAAGGTTTTAGTTAAAAATGATTAAAAAACTCAATCATTTGTTTTATTGTCGTGACATGTAGCAATGCGCCTACATAAATAACACACTAACATACAATTTTTTTAAAAACATAGTGCACATAGAACATATTACTGCACCAATGTATGTGACTTTTGGGTGGACCGAAATAAAGTTAAATTAAAAAAATACAAAACCATAATTTTACTTTTACATTTCCTTCAATGCTTCCAACCATATAAGCATTGATGTTCATCATCCATGTATGACTGCTCCGTTATTGATGCTATTGTGTTGTCAGATTCCTCAATTCCTTTGCATTGCCGATAGTTTTGGTTTGTTTTTTAATTTTGCAAAACGGTTACATATTTTCATTTTTTTATCTACACGACAACCATGCCTCCTTGTCAAGCAAGAGACAAGGTAAATCATTTGTTACCTCCTCACTTACAATTTTAACATAGGAAAATTTATAATTTAGCTTAAATTTGTCATGTTGTGTTTTCTTTTTGAAATGTGTGTTGCGTTCAAACTATTCGTCTCACACCAAAGAAATAGATTATTGACTTAGGATATGATTCAAAAAGAGGGAAAAAAGTGGCCTGAGTATTCGTTATTTGTGCAAGGAAGCATATGAAAACATCTAACAACTAATGGTACACTATCCATATGCAGAGCAATTGTGGAAGGATATTGAGAAGATTATTGATAGATCAAAAGTATGGAATGTTGCAATTTTTTAACAATGTTTAGGAAAATGGTTTAGCAAAAAAGAGTTCAAATCTTATAGAGCATTGCCTTGCGTAGTTCTATGGGGAATTTGGCTCTCTCGTAATTACAACTTATTTAATAACACATGGAAGCCAATATTTCAAGTTTACTCATTGTAGGTATATGGTATATTCTAGGGATTTCAATTGATGTCAAAGGAAAATGTTCCAAAACAAATAGGGGAGTTGATGATTGACGAGTCATATCCATGGGGATTTTTTGATGGGCCCAAACAAGGGCCACATGCTTTCAGCAGTGTTGGAGGGATTCTCTACTTATCAAAAACACATTTCATTAAAAACAAAGTACATATGGGCACGAGTACAAAAAATTTAGCTAAATTCTAAAAATTAGCAAATGAAAAAGGGACTAAATGATTGCAGGTACTTGGCGATTCTCTTCTAGTTATCAATTGGATGTGAGTTGTTGGTCAAATTCAAAATTTTACCCTTAGATCACCGACATATTCGATGAAATAAATAACAAAATTTTCCTAAGCATCTCATACACATTTTGAGAATTAAATATGGAAGCAGAAAGGAGGGTCAATAGGTGGAGGAAGGGCTTTTAAAGATGGAAGAATCATTTGATATTGTCATTACTTTATTTACTCACCATTTATTTTGATCATTTTAAGAGATACATTTGTATAATGGAGCTAAATCATAAAGTGGACAAGCTATTTAAATATGGACAATCTGAAGCATTGCTAAAGTTGGAAGAAGTTATTGTCAAATTTGTGATGCAATTGACTATAACCTTATGATGATATTTAGCTCAATTTCCTTTTACTATTTAATTTTCCATTGATGGACTTTTACATAATATTTTGAGATATATATGATAACATAAATAGGCCATAGGTCATTAAAGTACCCCTATGGTACAAATATATTTTGATTATAATATTTTGTTACTTTTCCTAGGAGGAGGGTTTACATTAGACAATTGATCATTATCCTATAAAATAAAGGATAATGTGTGGATATTTATTGAAAATGATTAAAAAGGTGATTTTTTTATCCGTTGATCTATTATTTCTAATTTGTTATTGACATCATCATAATGTGTCTCAATACTTGGAAAATGTAATTTCTTATTTTTTACTAAAATGAAAATCACGATTTTTATTTCTAATTTGTTATTGACATCATCATAATGTGTCTCAATACTTGGAAAATGTAATTTCTTATTTTTTACTAAAATGAAAATCACGATTTTTTCTTAAAAAATAAAAAATATATATAGAAAAAAATACCTATTAAAAGGTTATTTTAAATAATTGTTTTTAACTTACAACAACAAAAAAACATAATTGCCATTCTTCTAGGGAAAGATACATTATTATTTATATAATAAATAAAGTAAAGTGGTGTACCCTGTTGAAACACACACTGACATTGAGAGAGGGGGGTGAATCAGTGTCTGGAGCTTTTGGCTATTTTTCAAACTTTTATAGATTAACTAAATTAACTGAATAAGATATATGTAGTTCAATTAATTATTCATAAAAATGTATAACACAAACTATATGAAGTAGATAAAATATCATTATTTTATTTATTTAACTTGAATGAATATAAATAAAATCAATCATTTAGTATCTTCAACTTCAACTGAATATGAGAGATCCAACTCTCTGATACAAGACTCGACTTGTAATTCTCAGATCCAACTGAGAAATGAGGAATCCAACCCTCATAAAAACACCTGGTTTGTTGATCTTAGATCCAACTGAGATGTGAGGAATCTAATCCTCATGACAAGACTCTGCTTGTAAATAGACACCAACTTGATAGAATGAACTTTCATTCAATCCATTATATATATATATATATATATATATACACCAAGAGATTCGGTCTCATCTATGGACTCTTCTTCAATTGAGATTTTCTGAATCACTTTTAATGAACTATGTTTTATTAACTTCTTTATTTGTGATTTGTATGGATCCATATTGGATTATCCATTTACCCTTTTTATCTCGACAGTTTCTTCACAGTTTCTTCTTTTGTGCATGAATGTTAATGACACAATCTCAACCTTATACAATATAGGATAAGTGTAAAAATCTCATACAATATATTATTCAATATTATCTTTCTACTGATATTCAAGTCACCTTCATAACATTATGTCCAATATTGACAATGTTTGACACTCAAGTCACCTTCGTAACATTATGTCCAACCTTGATAACATTATGGTCAATATTGGCAATGCTTGACATTCAAGTCACCTTCATAACAATATGTCCAATATTGACAATGCTTCTCAAACCAATCAATCAATGATACTTCACCTATTTATCAAGGTTGACATCATTGACAACCAAATTGTCAACAATCTCCCCCTTTTTTATTGATGGAAACCTTAGTAAAACAATCTTACTTCCCTTGTGAAATGTATTCTATATTTTGAGTCCTTTGAGATGACTTTGTTTTACTATTTATCGCTCCCCCTTTGACAACAATGACAAAGGGAATATTTCTCTTCTCCCCCTGATATGATGCTCCCCCTGAGGTGATTCTCCCCCTATCTTTGTCCCATTTATTTTGGACTCTGTTTTTATTGTTTATCTCTCCTCTTTTGACATCAATGACAAAGGAGAGAAAAATTTTGTTGTTTTCCCCCCCCCTGTGAATGTGCCAGTTGTTATCTCAATCTCTTGGAATTGTTGTGTTCAAATAGGGTTGTATTGTATTCTCCTTTGTCATAACAGAAAAGGGTATGAAGCTTACTGATCTTCTTGATCTATTTCTTCTTCTTCTTGATATTCTTTAGTTCTTTGATTCCAAGAGAACTTTACTGCTCTTTCATATCATTAATATTTTTTCTTTGTTCATACTCCGTCTTTATATATTTTGAACTCTTTTTGTTGCTTTCTTCTTTAGATATTATTTGTTTTATTCATCACACTATTCTACAGACTGATTTTCTTTTGAGAGTTCATCATCATCACCAATGTTTTTTGCACCATAATCTGTTACGAGGAAAATCTCTCTATGGCTAGGGGTAAACCACAACAGACGGAAATGACTGCAGAAATCAACTCTAATCTCAGGTGTGCTATATAAGCAAATATGCTAATGATACAATATAGAGAGCCTACCCCGTCCAGACGTTCGATGAAGTCCATCGTTGAGCACTTGACTCAAAGCAATACACCTGCAACTTGTTCTCAACACCCAAGAAACGCAAGCATATGGTGATAATATATAATGTTAGCACATTCAATAGCATAATCCATCAACATTCATAACAAGTATTCCCATGGAATAACAATTCAAATATTTGCAAGATATCAATTGGACGAGAAAAGAGTATTTCTATTAAAATGTAATCAGCAGAAGTGAATGAATTACAAACTTTTGTTTCGTCACAGTTCGTAACCGAGAAACTAAGTCCCTTCCATCTGGGCCTCCACCACTTCAATCCTCCACCAAAGGAAAGCTCATATAAGAGAGACAATGAGGTTCTCAATCATGTAGAGAAGATCTTGGGGGCTGAACAATGTGTTCAAAATTAAAAGGATAAAGGGATGCAGACTCAATATGAAGTGAATAATTTCTCCAGAGTAACTTTTCTCTCAAAGTTGAATTCTTCTCCTCTTTTCCATAGCTCGGATTTGGCCCATTTATATCCTTCAAGTGAAACTGAAGGGCCGATTCAGAACTTTTCCAGTATATGGAAGGTCAAGGATCATGGATCTCGAGATGTGACATGGAAACCCGACACCATTTTTTAATTTTGGGCAAAAAACTCGATGTACGCAGGATGTAGTGGTGCAACCTACATATACGCATGTTGTATAATAGGTAGGGCGCATATATGTGGAAAAATATTGTTTTTATCTCTGGGATTTGAAAAAAGGGACTTCAAGTCTGCAGAGGGAAATGGAAAAAGGGCTTCTGAGAAAATTTGCATAGGGTGAGGAAACTTTTTCTATAACAGATGCCCCCTAATGTGTGAGGTCAGAGGAGTATCTGTGATAGCTGAAATACATTATAATACCCAAAAGTGGAGTAATGGGGACCCAACTGGAAGAACTAGTTGCTCCTGAGAATATTACAATCTGCACTGACTTTGCGCACATGGATACTAATTTGAATTACACTGCAGATCCATGTGAAAATATACCAAACATTTGTTCATGGCCATGAATAGGAAATATAAAGGTGGCTACATTCCAAAGGTTGTTGTAGTCACGAACAAGGCCCAGTAAAACCAATATCAAAATCAATCTAAAGATATCTATATACAATGGAGTACAATCTGATCTCCCATGATCAACGAAGTCACATAGGTACTGGTCCAATGAAATATAGAAACAACTCAGGAAAGTTGTGACTATGAACTGATGTCTTCAAGTCTTCTACACGATCTGCCAAAGGTGAAATTCTACATCATGTGAATAAAGGAATTGAGGTCGAACACAATGAGACTTCGTTTGATTACCGGTCATCAAGGTATATTGTTAACAAACGTGAGACAGCCTACCAATAATTAAAGTAGGTATCAAGGCACCGAGTACATTCTTACAATTGTGAATAAAGGTGTCAGGGTCAAACACTTGAAGAATCCATCGATCAGGATACATTGAGGTATTCCCAACTGTCGATGGTGGGAGAACTTGCCACTAATGACTGCAAGCCTCAAGGTACTCATAGGACTCTAGGTCTCATCTCTAGAATAGATGGGATGAAGTCTATGGAAGGAGACCCATTGAAAGAATAGCATTGAGTCATATCTCATCATTCAACACGAGTGATAAAGCAGGAGCTTGATGATTTGGAGGAAATCGGACGAAGTTCATGAACCAGTGACCTTGTGCATCTTTTGTGTGTGCTAAATGCAAGCGGTAAATGAAAATGACCCTATAAATAACATCCAAAGGTGAGGAAACCACCAATAAGGCTAATGGAATCCAAGACACTGCACAAATCCCAATTTGTGAATATATTTCTTTTCGTCGAACACAAGGGAAACCACCCAGTCAACGACCAATGATGAAATGTCGACTGTTGGGTTCAAGGTTACCTACCAATGATGAAAGTACGACCAGGGTGCACAATAGGACTACAACTTCATGTAATTATGAGACACACTTAGGGTATGGTCGACATGCAAAGTCAAGAGTTATGAGGAATGACTGACACAGGTTGATAGACATCCTTTGAACAAGAGTATGAAACATATGGAAGACTCTTATAGCATAGACTCAATGATGAAACTTTGAGATGTAGGAGGCATCAATCAAACTCTCCATAGGGACTGGAAGAGTAACCAGTCGGGGGAGTAAACTCTCTGTAACGAGCTCAGCTTCCTAAGGTCATGCTAAACCCAAAATTTTGATGAGAAGTGGACTCAAAAATTTTGTGCTCTGTTCAAAGGCGACACGAGTGCTGCCAATATAAGATAATATTATTTTCCCACGCGTCTTTTTTTTTGTTTTATCATAGTCAAATGAATGTTATGATACAGAGGAAGAAACGAGTGTCGCAAGTAAGCAATCTAGTTCCAGCAATGGAACATACCTATGCTCAATGAAAGGAGGTGAATGTGGGAGTTGAACACTTGAGGGAATGTTTCCTCTTGGGTATAGGGTGTCGAGCTACAAAGGATATAAAACGGCTCTTCTTGGTTGATGATGCAAACTGCTGAGGTGAAAGGCTTATAACACAAAATAGAGAACTGAAAATAGGCTCAATAGTACAAGAAAGAGAATGAGATGCAATTACAACTTAACGCCAAAACTGTCCTTTTTTGTAATCTTAGTCTACTTGTTTTGAAAAAGGGATAAAATTGCACCAAATAGATGTCCTTTCAAATCCAATTTACGAGTGTAAAAGAGACAAGTTCACTCGGCAATCTTTTCTCTTTTTGAGAGAGTCGGAAAAGAGATTAAATCATACTCATGACCTTTCAAATCCAATTAATGAGTGTGAAAGAGACAAATTCACTTGAAAATATTTTTGTTTTTTAAAAGAGTCGGAAAAGAGCTTAAATCAGACTCGTTGGGGGGTTCTAGGTGGCATGTCATGGAGGAGGCCAAGGCTCCCGTGCAAGATTTCTTTGAAAGGTAAGCAACTTACGAATAGCCGACACAAGCTTGGGGAAACCCAAAGCTTTCCAATTTGAGGATAAAATATTTGCAGAGGTTACCTTATCTACAATATATTGAAGAATTCCCCTTATCTGAAAGGGTGTAGAAGAAGGAATTTGAGGCTCTATAAGATCATTCCTGTTATCACTGAAATTTCGTCCGCAAATGGTTACAGGAATACATCATCTTCAAACAGCTATTAGTTCACCCATGGACCAAAATTACCAAAAATATCATTTCCAAAAGGTCCAAAACTATACAACCAGTTATAAAATTGGGATGCGCTATGACTATACAGGGCGCGCGCGCACATGCATCATAAAGAAACATAGAAAAATATCACATGTGCATGATGCGTGACTATGGATGCTAAAAGCCGCGCACACCTGAGAATGGTGCATTTATGATGTTGGTTGGCCTCCCACCCACTTCTGGTTCAGCTTCCAAGTCGATTTGACATCCAAATCTCGGTTGGATCCGGCTGGGTGGCTGGTCAAAGACCTAAAGGTGCCCTAAATAGCCCCTTTTCACACTAAAAGTTGGTTTCACAATACCTCAAAGTGGTGCTATAAAACAAGGCCATGGGTGCACTACATCTTCAAGGAATTCATTTGCAAGGTTATGCTACTGTTATTCTCTTAGGGAAACCTCTTTTCTCATCAAGAGCATACTAGCACCATTCCATTTGGGTAATCCACATCACCTTTTGAGTGGGTTATCTTGGGATTCTTTCACCATTTCTTTCAATTTTTCAAGTTGTAAGAAGAGCTCAATCTTGGGGGTCCAAGAGCCCTCCCTTGGAGGAAGAAGGGACCCAAAGTCCCCTTTCTCTTCGGTGTTTTCTTTTCACTAATACAATCATTTCCATTGGTGACATGAGTCTTGTTTGTTTCTTGTTCTTATGTCTCTATGCACAATAGTTTAATTGTTTTTTCCTTTCCTAGTTTAGTTCTTAGCTTAGTCTTTTATGTTTATTCTTCTAACCCTTAATTTTACTTTTGTCTTGCTTAGCTAACCCAACTAACCTTGTAAGCACCTCTGTTTTGCTCATTTAGGTGATGAAAGAGGTGCAATAGATTGGCGACTCCACTGGGGAAAGGTATCAATTTCCTACCCCATTTAGGTTATTTTATCTCTTCTTTTTACTTATTTAACTTGCAGGTACCATAACCGGCCCAAACCGACCTACAAAACATCAAATTCAAAGATGAGTTGAGAGAATTCCATCCAAAATTTTCTTCACGGCTGTGTGACAGTTGTGTGCAGGTTTATTGGCCCACAGTCGCGCATCGTGTGCACGTGCGCCAAAATCAATGCATTACTCAGCGCCTTCTGTGCACCTGCGCTCAAAAATATTTTCCAATTCGTGCATTAGCACTCAGAGCGCCTCTGTCTAGTCTGAAACTCGCGCACCTGTGCAAAAAGCACACATTGTAAGATTTTTTATGATCTGTTGAAGGCCCATAACCTTCTTAAAGATGATTCGATGCATGTTGTAATCTGCACCACACTTACATTCCCTCTCATATAAAGGGATTAGTCAAAACACATAGGCACTTAGGGGTTAAAAATCATTATTTTTCCTCTTTTTGCTTTTTATTTCGCCACATGGATGGCTTACTTTGACTAAAAGTTGGAATCATTATACATCACATATAAAACTTGCATTGGGACTAGAAATTGGATATCAAATGTTGAGTATGCTCTTCTCTCGCGTTCCAAAGCGATCTTGAGAATCAGAAAGAGGTTGAAAGGCAATTTGATCTCCCTTAAAAAAACAAAATCTTTAGGAGAGGACAATAGCCCCCTTGGGACTCCTCTTAGTTTATTTTTCAAACACATCTCAAGATTGTAACGGCCCCATACATGCCCATATGCTACAAATATAGGATAGTGTTGAAATTTACTTTCTTAGATTAAATCACTAGGGAAGTTTAAAGGTTTTGTAACGGGCCCATACATGCCCACATGATCACAATCTAGGATAGTTTCAAAGCTTTCTTCGATTAAATCACATTAGGGAGTTAAAAGAATAGTAAAGGACCCACATGTCCACATGCTAGCTTCCTAGGGACTTTTGAATTCCGCAAGGTTGTACCAATGACATTTAGCTAAATAGGTAATCAAAGACTTGTAAGGACCAAGCGAAGTCCACATGCAGCAAGGTGACACCTAATTCATTAAAAAATTGTCACACTTTCATTCATTCACACACAAAAGTCACTTGTCACTCACATAGTTTTCATCTCGAAATGTGGAGGTTGAATTAAGTTTCCTCCAAAGGGATTCTGAAACACCCCACCCTTTTCTTGACGAAACTATCCACTCCCACTTAATTTCAATGAGATTGGCTCACACCCCCAATCTCTCAAACAACCACATCTAAATTTTTTCTAAAAACTCACTAAGTTTTCCTCCACAGGAGGTGCCAAAAGAAATCTTTTAGTCTAGGTAGTATTTCAAGGATAGGCATCCAAATAACTCCTCGTTATCTGGTTCTCACATTTTCAAAACAATAGAAGTTGTCAAATAGGGAACTTTAAATCCTCGAAATCAAGTGTTACTAACGCCATAAGGAAGGGAGATACCCGTGAAGGGTTGAAGGCCGAGGTCTGGTTGTTCTATGCTTCCCCCCTTGAGGCACCCACCTCTTGGACAGGATCCATCCTGTGACCCATTTCTTAGGACAAAAATATAAATGTCGCACTTTGACCGAGGTAACTAGTGACCAAATTTTAGGACATCTACCCAGGTGGCAATTGTGGGCTGCAATTTCACCTTGATTGGATTTTGTGTGGCTATTGGGAAATACCGCCAGTTCTTTCAAGATATGCCCCCTCTACCCCTCATTATAACGGATTGCTTCATCCTTCACTAGTTTCTCTTCCGGTGGCTTCAGACCCCACTGTCAAGTGCTATTGGAAGGTCCAGTGCTATTTTGAGAGGAAAGACATTACGTCTTTTAGGACACAAGCATTTTTTTTCTTTGTTCCCCCACGCGGAAAAAATCCACCTATCCACATATATGCTTCTTTATCAAAACACTTTATGTATGATACCCTTCTGATTACATTTGATTTGGATATATATCATGTAAAGTTCAAAAATTGCAACAAAAGCTCTTGTTTATTTATTACTCTCACCACCATTCACACACATTCACTCAGCTAGTCGGACATCATAGGGGACCCACAGAACCCCCGTCGTTCCAGACGCTTGCTAAATCTCCCTCCTATTATAGGGGGAGTTCCTAGTCTTTCCAACTCATCGGCTCCACCTTCTCACACTCCTGTGAGTGACACTGTCTTGGGATCAACTTTTCTTGGTTCCACCTTACTTGGGTCCAATTCCCAAGGTCCACCTTCCACTCACTCTCCTTTACACAGAAGCAGGGGGGCAACTTCCTCTCAAGGGGAGAGTACAAACCCACCTAGTCCCCTCCAAGGGTCAGGTACTCAGAACACTCACACTATGGCTGGAACTAATCCTATGCCACCACCCCATATTCCATATTTAGCCTCCCTCAACATATCGTATCTGACTAAACTCACCAATGATCCAATATTGCACAACCCCACATGGCCTGCAATGCCTACCAAACTCCCTTCAAACATCCCCAAGTTTGAAGGAAAAGCAGGAGATGATCCTGCCAACCATATCATGACATTTCACCTATGGTGTTCTTCGAACAACATCATGGACGATTCCATCTGATTGAGGTTATTTCAACGTACACTCACTGACCCATTCGCCAAATGGTATGTCGAAGAACAATCTGGGTCCCACACGACTTTTGAATCCTTGGCCAAAGCATTTTTGACCTTCTTTCAATTACCCGTTCGTCATGACAATGGCTTTGAACTACTCTCATATTTCAAACAAACTGCCTCTACACATATTTCTGACCACATCCATGAATGGCTTCGGCGACGTAGCCTCTGCAAAGCTGACGCTACCCCCCAACAGTGTCTCAATTGGTTCCTCAAATCACTTGTTTCCCTCCTTGCCAAAGATGTGGCCGCAACATTTCCCCAGACCGAAGAAGCCATTAGCAAGACCCAACACTTCGAACTCATCTATGCCCAGTCCGGATACTTATACACGGTACTCCTGGATGCCCCAAAACCCATGCCATTTGGCCAAGACAAAGCTGGGATGTCTCACTCAGCAGACAGATTTATTGGTAATACTACACACTACAACCCACCGCCTCAACAACCACCCATGTATGGCTCACCTCAATATACGCTGGCATATGGAGGAATCCCTTATTATCCTCCTCCACCTTATCAACAACCATACCCTGTTTCCCTAACACCACCCATAATTGGACCCCTGTCGGCACCCCTAAACCACCCACCTATCCAACCAAGTGTCGGTACTCCCTCTACCTCAGCCTATACCCTAAGCACTAGTGAAAGTGTCATGCCCTCCTATGTGTTAGCATTGGAAGTCACTCTTGGATTGCTTGCAGGAGCAGAGCCCGACACCCATCAATAGATGTCACGATTTGTTTATAAAGGGGTGATCAAATGGGGATAAAGGCTCGAGGAGATATCACTCCAACTCAGGGACTGGGTCTGGTACGTAAAGAACAAAGGAGGTCTGGAATCCTAACTTCAGCCAGCAGGTTGATTAAAAGATGAGCAGGTGGAAGACTTAGTAAGAAAGGTGAACAAACAGCTCTGGGCAATAGGCTTACAGCGGTTTGTAGGGGAAAAACTCTGAACGCAGGATCCTCCTGGTTCAGGGCTTCAAGAAACTGAAAAGAAGACTTGACTGGATCCTCCAATTCCAGGTCATTCAGCATTAAGGAAATCACAGGAACCGATTAGAGACTCTGTAACTATTACAGTGATCCATTACAACATCATCCTATAACAGCTACAACTCGACTGGATCCTCCAATTCCGAGTTGCTCTAACACAATATGACAAATATGTAAAGAAACTGGCATTCATAAGGAAAGAAGTCTGAGAAGTCTATACATAACCAGAGCATCAGTGCTTCATTAAAGATTTACAACCGGGAGCTCTGCTCAACCATCGATAGATACCAAAATGGCGAAAACGCCTTCATATACTCAAAAACCACAACAACAACAAAATCAAGACACTACATTAAAAGATTTGCGTTTGCATGGTCTCTGACAATCTGCACCTGCAGTCTATGAATGATCGTGCACCTGCGGCGGACGCAATCGAACCTCTGACAGCTCCGTAGGCGAATCGACGTGCTCTTAACTCGTCGCCGAACTTTCCCATTATGGCCGAGGCGATGTCTAACCACCACCAACTGCCTCAATAACTGCTTCATGGGGATTGAGAACGGCCCAGCCAACTTGGTACTTTAGTGACGTGGAAGGCCCCTTGCGCTGACACCTAGGTTGGCTGATTGGCCTGATGAATATGCGTGGAGGCAGGTGCAAAGTATTAGCGCATAATGAGGGGTGGTGGCACCAAATCCGTGAGGGTGGAATAAGGAGTGATGAGGTGTGAGGGAGGTGACAGGGGAAGGTACATGGCGGAAGACGATAAGCGGAGGGGGCAGGTGATGAGATATAAGGGGTACTCTTTGGTGGAGGCTATCGTGGAAAGGAGAGGGACACATGGCAGGTGGTAAATGAATGATGAGATGGAGAAGGGACCACCTGGACTAAAGCGGAGATAGACAGATGACACATGGCAACGGGGGAGAGGCGGCTCAGGAAGATGACATAATGGGGGAAGGGCCCACGTTAGTTAAACATAGAGAAGCTGAGAAGGATGGGATCGTGTGAGCGTCGTTGATCTGGGCACTTAGATCTCGGCCGTTGGGAAGTTGTGCGCCCAATTCCGGACCCCCCCCCTCGGCTTAAAGGTAGAAAGGCAGGGGGGGTCCGGAAATGCCTTGAGCGTCGTTGATCCGGGCACTCCGATCAGGACCGTTGAAGAGATGCGCCCTCGATTCCGGACCCCCCCCCCTCGGCTTAAAGATAGAAAAGCAGGGGGGGTCCAGAATCCTATATGCACCATTGATCCGGGCGCGCGAATCTCTGCCGCCCAGACTTGCTTGTCGCTTACCACGGGCGCATTAGCATTCCAAACTTAGGACAAGTGGGTTTTTAACCCATTCCTTTGCATTATATCCCCCTTACAGGAAATATCACTAACACATACCTTGCAATTAATGATTGAGGCGAGGCCTCAACCACCCTCTCGTTTCTTGATTCATTCCTGGCAGGTATCGGGGTCCAGACCACGTCGAACTAGAGTCTGAAGAGCAAAGTGCCCCCCTCTGGATATTTATCTCAATGCTTCGGGGCCCGAGTAGCTGAATGAAAAATATAAGCGCCCCTTCCCCAGGCCTCCTTCTTGATGACCAGGCGTCAAAACCATGGGCCCGGCTCTGGGCACTATCGGGAATTCGGGGTTCAGGGTTTTGGCACTTGTGACGTCGAAATGCGCATGTATCCAAGACTCGCGATTCCCTGAATCGCGACGCGCCTTTGATCACGCTAGCCCTCCTGGCTTAGCCCTGGCCGACTATACCATGTTCTATGTGACCACTTACCATATGACCACAGCCATCTAGCTGTCCATCGGGGTTTCGGGTTTTACGACGTCGATGTGCACACACCCTTTTGACTTGCGATTCTATGATTCCTGATTCTCCGATGGGTCTCGGTCGTTGACCTATCAACGGTCCCTTCGCTTGTCGCTAAAATCTTCCACCTGTCCTCCTGACAGTCGGTGTGGCCCCACGCTCCTAGGCCTTATCGGGAATTCGCGTATCGCGATTTTCCAATGCACGAAACCTTTGCTCACGGGATCTCTGATATCTCGATTCCCGAATCTTCCCAGGCGTCTAACACCTGTCCTCCACGCTGACTCCCATCACGGATTTTCCCCGGTGCGCTGATGGTTGCCACGCGTCCTTGAAAACAGACGGTCCCGAATTCCCCGACGCTGTTGTGGGTCCGGGCCTCAGTTTCGGTGCTTTGGCGCTGTCAGGGTTCGAGGTTTCATGATTTTCAAAGACTTAAAACCTTCACTTCATGAACTCCTGAATGCCGAAACTCTGACGCGGCCAGACCTTGCGCCACGCGTCCTTCAGGATGAACGGTTGTTATCCATTCTTGAACATGCTATGGGCGCTATCTAATGTGTTAGCCTTGGCGCAGCTTTGCTAATCGTGATTTCCCACTCACCGCTGATTTGATTCTTTGGCTACATCCCGGACATTGAAATCGGGGCGCTCGCTCGCTTGACCTAGCCCGGAAATGGATCTCTTTATGTGCTACGTTTGGGCACTTATCGCAATCCCGCAGACCTGTGTACCTTTGTGCTCCGATACCACAATTGTTTCTAACACTATGTACCTTATGCAGCATCGCCTCAACATAATTCGTACTTTCCATTTTCTATCCCCCCACATCCTATGGCTCAACCACAAGGACCACCACATGCTGGGGTTAATTTTGTTCAACCCTCTCCCATTCAACAATATCAAAATTTTGAACAGCTGCACACGAAAAATCCACCCCATCAATCGAACAATACCAGAAAGAAAGGAAAAAATCGGAACAATAATAATCTGGGACCAGGAGGAAACTAGAACTAACCCCAGCAGAACCAGTCTGTCGAGGGAAACCAAAACCAGGGGAATCAAAACCCCCAAGGGGGAAACAACAACAAATGTCAAGGAAGGAACAACAACAATGTTAGGACCACCTTCCCTTGTGCCCTTTGCAGTGAGTTTGGTCACTATACTCACCATTGCCCCCAAATTGCTGACTTTAAACAGATGAAATATTTTGTGAATGGACCACGTCCCTCAGCACCGGGCAGCAACCCCCCCCAGATGTACTACAAAACCCCATCCCACACCAAGGGGTCATAAATACCCAACCAGACATGCAGCCTACCCCACCATAGTTGGGACAATATCCTAATACGGGCACCTCTGTCGATCGCACTATCCTCCTTACCAGTGAGGAAGAAGTCCTTCTGCAAACGCGCAGTTGTCAATATAGCACACCCCCTGAATCCGCTCCCACTACCTCGAAAGAAATTCCAGTCACAACCGGACCCCCTCTCATAATTCCTCACCCTAATACTGAAACCTCCCTTCATATTCCTTGCATCCCATTACATAGGAATGTCCACAATCCTCAAGCTAGGGCAGCTCATAATTACAGTTTGGTCGATGACTTAGCACAATCCCCAGCTGCCATGTCAATCTTAGAGGTCCTTCAAACTTGTCCCACCCAGCGGAAGTCCTTACTTTCTGCCCTGGGAGCAGTCGACCTGGTCGATGCCCGACTCATCACATTTGACCTCGACAGAGGAGAGCCTCGCCTCCCTGCTCTTATTTCTTTCCAAATCCCTGTAAAAATTTGGAACATCACAGTTCACCGATGCATCATTGATGAAGGTGCACCCACCTGTATCATGTCCAAATCCGTATGCCAAAAACTTGGTTCCCCCGAACTCATACCATCTGCCATTACCTTAAGAGCCTACGATGGCAGACCCTCATCCCCCGAAGGACTCTTCCAAAATGTCCTCGTCGAGCTCGGGGGAAAAACCGTTCTGATTGACATTAAGGTTATCGATGCCCCACTCGACTACAATATCTTGTTTGGTCGTAGCTACATGTATGCTATGAAGGTCGTCGCCTCTTTTGTGTTCTGAACCATTATGTTTCCCCATAACGGAAAGATAATTACCATCAATCAAGTATCACATTACGAGCCTAACCCTTCATCCAACATTGATAACATCCTCCCTTTTATCCACACTAATCCCAATGCCTATCCACTCATTGAGATGGGCCCCAAAATCTTCAAAGACCCATCCTTGCTAGGGACCTACCACGGAGCACCACCACTCCTCCATCCCTCCGCACAAGTATGTGTCGTATCCTCCAACGGAACGACAACTGAAACTAACCTCCCTCCCACTGAGGCCTCTTTCATCCCTGGCATCCCACTAGTCACAGAACTTCTCCCTCGGGAATCCCCTGGAACTAATTCAGCTCAACCCGTTCCTGATCTTCCCCAGGGCTAGATCCCGGTTTGGGAAATAGTCCCCCAAGACCTTACCCAAATCCCTTTATTTTACCCCCAGCAGGTGTACAAGATTTCCAAGTCGCTACAATGCTTACCCTTCCTAATATGGTGTTGGAAATCCTAGTTTGGTATTTACATCCACCTAAGATGGTTCCTCAACCATCCCTCCCTCCCCAAACAGAAGGAATCCTGATGCAGATTCCCATACTCACTCCCACCATACCCCCTACACCCCCACTCACTAACCCCCCTGCTACAGATGGGGGCAGGTGAAAGAAGAAGGAGCCCACTGCTTCACTTCCCCCACGCATCCAACCTCCTTGTGCGCTATGCGAGAAAGATGGACACCCCACCAACAAATGCCCATCTCTCCCTAAGTTACGTAATCTCATCCAACTCCCTCGAACACCACCACCGCTTGTCACTTCCTCCAGTATTGCCACTATCTTAGAGAACACAAGTAACAAAGGACTTCGAACCAAATTTGCATGTGCCATCTGTTCATAATATGGCCATTACACACACCACTGTCCAGCGTTACCTCAATTCTAACAGACACTAACAGTTGTACGCTAGAGCTTTCAGCAAACATCCACCTCAACTCTTGTCACCGACATCCATTATGTCACAACCTCAGTCAATGAACGCATGAGATGTCCTTTCTCTCTATGCGAATCACTTGACCATTTCACATATCAATGTCCTATGATCATTGAATACAGGCGTCGTCCACTGGCCCCTATTCAAAATCATACCCCCTCTCCTCCAACAGACCCGATAAATACCCTTACCCCATCAATTGATATGGTTCATATCTTCTCACCAGAACCTTAGGCACTCCCTTCTCCCCCATGGTTCCTAGATTATTTATATGAGGAGTTACCCCCAAATCCCCCCAATTCTCCAATTCATTTCCCCACGAACATTCTACACCCGACTACCATTTTTAACCCACAATATCTAGATAGTCGGTTTATGTCGAGTGAACCATCGCAATCCCCCTACGTCTTTATCATAAGGAGACAACTCCACAGTGATATTCATCGAGATCACTCCACTTGATCCCCTATATTCACGCCAGTTTCATTGTGATGAAGATATCCTCGAGGAGTTAACTACCCCCGATTACCCATGGGATGCGCTCCACCACAGAGTGCTCTTTCTTTCACAGGAATCCTTCACACCTCCTAACCAACACCCCATATACGCGGTCGAAACCAAATATTTTCTCCCATCAGGGCATATATATTGGTTCAATAACCCTATCCCTGCCCCCGACGCTTTCGAGGAAGGCAATATGGCCAATATATCCCCAACCATCAAAATAGATATTTCCATCAAATCTGGAATTCTTGAGGAAATCGCCATTGGCACTGCATGTTCTCCAGAAGAACTCACCACCTACAAAGCCCTCTTCCAGGAATATCGGTACATTTGCGCCTGGTCATACACAGAGATGTATGGCCTTGATCCCTCTATTGTCGAACATCGCATAGACACCTGGCCTGATATCACACCTGTCCACCAAAAACAATGACCGTTACACCCATCCAAAGAAGCGGCCATCAAAGCCGAGATTGACAAACTACGCGTTGCAGGGTTCATTTACCCCATAGCCTATACGTCATGGGTCTCCAACCCTATCCCTGTTAACAAAAAACAGAGCACTATCTGTGTCTGTACGGACTTTCATGACCTCAATCACGCCTATCCCAAAGACAACTTTCCAATACCCTTCATCGACCAAATAATCGATGATTGTGCAGGTCACGAGGCTTTGTCCTTCATGGACGGTTTCTCTAGATACAACCAAATCCAAATTCACCCCACCAATCAGTACAAAACCGCATTCACAACCCCTTGGGGCACCTTTGCATATCGTGTCATGCCATTCGGCCTCAAGAATGTCAGTGCCACATTCCAATGGGCCATGACATACGTTTTACACGATCTGGCTCATATCATCCTCGCATACTTAGACGACCTCATCGCTTGATCTAAGAAACGCACTCAGCATCTCAATGATCTATGAATCATCTTCCACAGGTGTCGTCAGTACAATATCCACTTGAACCCCCTCAAGTGCGTATTCTACGTCACTGTTGGGCACCTTCTTGGAATCATAGTTTCCCAATGTGGCATTACTGTGAACCCCCTCAAAGTCCAAGCCATCACAAAAATTCCACCCCCACGGAATTTACACCAACTACAGAGCCTTCAAGGCAAAGCCAACTTTTTACGACAGCTTGTCCTAGATTATGCTACTCGCGCACATGGCTTCCTTCGCTTACTTCGTCACGACATCCCATTTCAATGGGATAAACATGCCCAAACCGCTTTTGACGATCTCAAAGCGGCTCTCTCCAACGCCCCGTTGATTAGTCCACCTGACTATAACCGCGATTATCTCCTTTACATATCAGCTTAAGTCGTTTCAGTAGCAGGAGTGCTCGTCCAAATAGGGGATGACGCCCGTGAGCATGTGATTTACTACATTAGTAAAAACCTTTCGGGAACACCCTTGAAGTACAATCACGAAGAAAATCTAGCCCTCGCAGTTTTCCTCGCAGTCCAGAAACTGCACCATTACATTCTGCTTCAAACTACCAAAGTTATTGTAGATTCCAACCCCATGCAATACTTGCTAAGTCGTCGAAAAATTAACTGTAAATTTTCTCGATGGATCGTCATCCTTCAGGAATACGATCTCGAATTTTCAACACCCAAGAGAAAGAAAGCTCTCATCCTCACTAAACTTATCACGGCTTTTCCCTCCGACACTACCAGTCCACCGGTCAATACCAACCTCCCTGATGAACATCTTTTTTTTGTCCCCTCGGATGACCCTTGGTATGGCGATCTTCTTGTCTATCTTCGAACACAAAAATTCGGAAACCACCTCTCTAGAGATGATCGTCGACGTATTCGTCACTAGGCACCTCGCTACCTCCTCATCCGGGACATCTTATATCGACGAGGAGTCGACACCATACTCCGTCGATGCTTAACTATTGACGAGGCCGACAGAGTCTTGAACGACTGCCACAACGGCGCTTGCAGAGGCCATCTCTCATGGTTGTCCACCGCTCAGAAAATCATCCACGCAAGTTACTTTTGGCCTACATTATTTCACGACTGCATCCATGCCGTGAAACGATGTGATAAATGCCATCTTTACACCAAAAAAGCATGTGCACCACCTGCTCTTCTACACCCATTCATCACCGCTGGTCCCTTTTGTAAATGGGGCATTGACTTCATGACTTGCAACCCTACATCTAGCAATGGACATAAATACATAGTCATTGTAGTTGATTACTTTACCAAGTGGGCTGAATCCATGCCTACCTTCAACAACAGCGTTGACACAGCAGCGCATTTTTTCTTTAACCACGTCATATCTCGCTTTGGAGTACCACTCCAACTAGTCTCTGATCACGGGAAACATTTCGAGAATGAGATTTTCATGTAACTCTCATCCCGGTTAGGATTCTCCCATGATTTTTCCTCACCATACTACCCTCAGTCCAACGTATAGGTAGAAGCAGTTAACAAGGTCTTAAAAACCATGTTGCAACGCATGGTTAACAAACATAAAACCAATTGGCATCATATGTTATTTTCCGCGCTCTGGGCTTATCGCACAATAGTCAAAATTGCCACTGGTTTCACACCTTTTCATCTAGTCCACGGGGTTGAGGCCACTCTTCCCATCGAGTGCGAAATTCCCACCTTACACACCACTATTGAGCTATTACCCAACATCGCCCCAATAGAGAAGCATTTGCTAAACTTAGAATCCCTAGATGAAGATCGTCGATCTTCATTACAAAATAATGAAGCAGCCAAAAAACGATCAAAGGCTACCTTTGATCGCCATGTGAAACTTCGCTCATTTAACAAAGGAGACCTCGTCCTCACTTACGATATCGATCACGATACCCTTGGCCATGGAAAATTAGAGTCCATGTGGCATGGACCATACATTATCCAACATTGCCTCACTAAAGGTGCATACATCCTGGCCTCCCCCAAAGGCCATCCTCTCAAGGAACCTGTCAACGGGTTGTACTTAAAGAAATTTTACGCCTGAGCATAGCTATACTACACTAGACTCTTTCTTTTTTTGTACGTCTTTTGTAGAGTTTTTAGTCTTATTTTATCCATACCTCCCGTCTAATCTATCACTCGTGTTATTGACATATGCCACCTCCATCGGCCTACCACATCGATTACACCGATGGAGCTAGCCTCTGGACACAGAATCTCGCTTTGGCTGCTTGGGCCCTCTATTCGCCTTCACATGACCTGCTCCACACCAACGGCATATGTTTAGGTTCAGCCACCAACAATCAATCAGAGTACACCGCCGTCATTGGTCTCCTCATTGAGGCCAATCATCGCCATATTCATCACCATCGCATCTTATTAGATTCCCAACTTGTCGTCCTCCATCTCAACAATGTATACCGTGTCTATGATCCTTGCCTCTTTCGCAAATACCTGCAGGTTAGACTTTTATCTCAACATTTTGATTCCATTACATTTACACATATCCCAAGACAATTCAATCAAATAGCAGATAACATGGCTAACATTATACTAGATTGGCATATATCACATCAAGACATGTTCACATACACATAAACCATCAGAGGTCTATCACAGCATATAGATTAGACATCATCCACTACATCCAAAACTAGAATCATCAACAACAAACACATCACACATGTACACAAAGATCCAAAAATGTATATATATATATATATATATATATATCGGTCCACATGTCATAAAGTGTTTACAAAAATCATACATTGCTCGTAGGCAGGTGAATCACCTCATCCCTACCAATACAAAACTGGATGTCACAACTATACAAAATGGGCTCACTAGCCTATATCAGATACACAACTACATATCTAGCAGCCCTCAAGGCGCCTCTAGTGCTCCAGCACCAGGTCCTCCCTCTGGCGGAGGCACCCCACCAGCTCCAGGTCCCCCAGGTCCCGAAGGCAACTGTCCAGTCATCATAGCTCCGGCTACAACTACTCTGCAGATCAAGGTCCGCGACTCCGTTGGCAGCCCAATACACTGCTCCAGGATCCCCTCATCCTGGATCCACACCCACATCCTCTCGGGCACTCCCTGTAGAACCACCTCTAGTCGGCGATGGAAATCATCAAACTCTCCCCTGTCCTCGGCTGAAGGAGCATGTGACGGCCCTACCCCAGGGTCATCATAACAGTGCCTCCGAGCCGCTCTATCATCATCACCGGGCCTAGCCCCAACATCCTCTCGACGTCGCCTCTCCCCAAATCGCAACTCTCCCCGCAGTGGTCTCACAGGCCCCTGGCGGGCTGGCGCTCGGATCAGCTCGACTTCTTGTCCATGTAGTCCCACATCTACACAAACAAACACATGATAGCATCAGCATCCATACAAATGTCAACCATATGCTATACTATCTAAAAAACAAATCAACAAAACCAGTAACCAACACATCATACCTCGACGATTGAATACCTCTCCCAAAGGTAATATCATCTCAGGATCATCACGGAAATCTATCCCACTGTATGGAAACTGAAATATGATCTATGGCATCTGACGCCACACCTGTGCAGCCTCGGTCGTGAAGTAATGGCCACCCTCCCCACCCCCATGACAAACCAAAATCGTCGACCACCGCCGCAGTCGTGAATCTAACAACACTCTCGGGCGCAACATCAACACCCTCTCTAGAAACCAAGCCACCAGGATTGATCCAAAGGAAAAATCCCCTAAGTCGGCCACTCGACACCTGGTGAGTTGTCCCACCATATTGGTCTGCAGCATCAAGCCCCACGTGAAATGCTCACCCCCTAGTGCCCGCTGAATGATCCTCATTTGGCCACCACTGATACGCTGAGTCACGAGCGACCCATACACTCTCACAACCATCACTGCCATGCAACGATGTACCAAGGCATCCATCTCCCCAATCCTCACCACTGACCCAGACATAAAATCCTCTCCCGAACAATATGTCCAGGCAAGGGTAGCCAACTTCCCCTCTCCAACTACCACCGACTCGACCGACAACAGGGTTCCTCGAAAAGGGAGCCCGGTCAGAAAATAGACATCCTCCTCAACAGAGAATGCCAAGTGCTCCCCACGCACAATAAAACACTGCAACTTCGGACTCCACATCGAGATCAGGAATTGCAGCAGATACTCCTACACCCTCAACAATGGGCACTCAAAAAAATTCAGCATCCCACAGTCCGCCAAAGCACCACGAACCGTCAGCTCCTCATCCCTCACAGCCTCCCTTAGTCGGGCCCAGTCCCTCTCTCTCCAACAGATCGGCATCATCCCAAATGATCACCTGCATCCACATATACAGTACTCGATCAGCCATCACAAAAAACACCAAAATCTCCCAAAAAAAAAAAAGAGAAAACGGAGATAAGTTTTCTCACCCTCATCTTTGCCTCAAAGGCATGACTGTTTTCCCCATAGGCGCGCACACATGCACACCTGTTTACCCCATAGATGCACATGTATGCATTCATATTAATCCCACAGACGTGCACCGAATGCACACATGTTCACTACACAGTTGCGTACTCATGCGCAATTGTCAGCAACATAACCGTGCACATATGCACGGTTGTGTTTCGGACAGGCGCGCGCACCCCATGTAGGCCTGTTTTCCCAAAAAGCACACCCCCCATGCATGGTTGTTCCCATTACATCCGCGCATTCATGCGCGGGTCACCATCGATCGCCCGCGCTTTTGGGGGGCACAACCCAAAAAACCCACCGTACGGCCCTCCGTACGGTCCTACCCAAAATTGACACCTAAATACTGTACAAGAGGATGAGACCACTAACCTGACTCTCACACCTCCCGGATCGGCTACCTCACACTCCTGGAATCTCTGAATATGCTCTGTAATCTCCTCTCTGACCACTATAGCAGCAAGTACAAATGAGGTGGCAATATGGGCCCTACAGCTATATATAGGCCCTTTTTGCCAAACTTCCAGACTATATTCTGGGAGATTTGAGCATCCATTTTTCGATCAGTCTTCAGCCATAGGATCAGCACCCCATCATCTACATCAAGACAGTCCCCAAGCTATTTTTTCATCCTCATCCCCTGAGGAGCCATTTTTCCATACCCTGTTCAGGTACGCCTACTCATGTTCAAAATTATCAAATAAACGGTTCTATGTTCGATTATCTTCAGATATTGTTCACGTCGGGTATTTGGTTGTCAGTGCAGGTACTTGGTCATCACACACCAATGAGACCCCTTCAGGTATATAATCGACACTATCACGTAATCATTCCCTATGAATCTCAATTTCATCTCCAGTCACACCCTCTAAAATTTTCCTTTAGGATCCCTATATCCGGCTCTGCAGTACTATCACCTCCACTGCATTTTGGGTACTGTCTCCCGGTAGCACTCTCCCCCCCATGAGTTGTCCCATTCATATCCCCCTTGGCACTTTGACACTCATGTTGTTTTCAACCTTTAGGGATGGGAGTCCCGATAGTCTTACATCATGTCGCAAATCAGCCACATACTCCTCCTCATTTTTCTAGCCTACCCAACGGACTCCCAGGGTACTTCCTCACGATTTTATTTTGACTGCACTCCCGCAGCATCATTTACCATCCATTTCATCCACCGCCAGTTTTCCCATCTTCAGATTTCCCTCCATACATTTCCCTACTACAGAAACCCACCTATGGGGCCCCAACCCCCCACTTGTTTTTTTTAACCAACTTGCGCCATCCTCAGGCTAAGCCATGTCACACTGGGGCACCCATTTCTGTATCTGCATTATTATCCCCACTGATTTTTTAATTCTTTTTGTAATTAAGCCTTTGTTTCCATCATTTTAAATAGCTTTTTGGCGTCACCTTTGGCGACCTTCTTCCTTTTTGGCAAACGCAACTCATGTCGCCCTTGGTTGGGGCATTCCTTATCACCTACTCTTGTTGACATCGTCCATAAACTCCGAGTATCCCACAAGCCACCTACCTCTGCTCTCTGAGTTTGTTCACTTTGTCCCGCCTCTGGCACAACTTATCCCACGTCTTGTTGTCCCCCTGACACTCGACCTAGTTGCACAGTCACGGCCACTTCTACTTCACCTATATTCCCAACCACGGGTAGTCTTGAGTCTCCACGCATCTTGACTTCGTCCATGTACCTCCTCAGTTCCTGACCTCACCTAGTGGATTTCACGAAGCCCTTTTCTTCTTGGAGTCGCGTCTCCCTTTTTGTCGACATCAACACAGTTTCTAGAAGGGTGACAGTATCTTGACTCTCATTACCTTTACAATGAGGAGTCTCGGACGACACAGGGAGAACCATCATTGCTCTCTGTTGTCGTTGACCCCCATAACATTCGACTTCAACACTTTCAAATGTTACAATGGGTCTTACTTTGCGACTATTGCAATTGTTTTCTATATTTGTTGAAGACCTATGAACTTTGTTAGGCTATCAATGCCCACCGAGTCCGTGATACTTCTTACAGGTGTCATTGCCTACTGTTCAGAGCATTGTTCCTCATCATAATTGTCCTCTACCTTTATCAAAACTTCCCCCAAGGGCACTGCAATTGTATACATCAACACACAGTTTCAGTTACTGTACAACACCCTTTTTTGAGTTACATGACATGAGCATGGGGCATGCCTGCCTCGTTTGTACACAATTTATTTTCCACACTTTGTGAAAGGTTGGGACCTATAGGTTCCCTTCTCCCTCCAACGGGCACTCTTGATACTCTCACTATCGTTCTTTCTTACAACGGTACTCTCAGTAGAAGAAAAATTGATGAATTTTGGCTATCTGTATGCTCTTAACGTCATCCATCAGGGGGCATCTGTTATCACTAAAATTTCATCCGCAAATGGTTACATGAATCCAGCATCTTCAAACAACTATTAGTTCACCCATGGACCAAAATTACCAAAAAAATCATTTCCAAAAGGTCCAAAACTATACAACCAGTTATAAAATCGGGATGCTCTATGACTATACAAGGTGCGCACGCACATGCACCATAAAGAAACATAGGAAAAGTGCACATGTGCACGATGCACGACTGTGGATGCTAAAAGCCACGCACACCTGAGAACAATGCATTTATGATGTTGGTCGGCCTCCCACCCACTTCTGGTTCAGCTTCCAAGTCGATTTGACATCCAAATCTCAGCTGGATTTGGTTGGGTGGCTGGTCAAAGACCTAAAGGTACCCTAAACAACCCCTTTTCACAGTAAAAGATGGTTGCACAATACCTCAAAGTGGTGCTATAAAACAAGGCCATGGGTGCACTACATCTTCAAAGAATTCATTTGCAAGGTTATGATGTTGCTATTCTCTTTGGGAAACCTTTTTTCTCATCAAGAGCATACTAGCACCATTCCATTTGGGCAATCCACATCACCTTTTGAGTGGGTTAGCTTGGGATTCTTTCACCATTTCTTTCAAGTTTTCAAGTTGTAAGAAGAGCTCAATCTTGGGGGTCCAAGAGCCCTCCCTTGGAGGAAGAAGGGACCCAAAGTCCCCTT
The DNA here is from genome assembly GCA_009831015.1 of Picea engelmannii. NCBI lineage: Eukaryota > Viridiplantae > Streptophyta > Pinopsida > Pinales > Pinaceae > Picea > Picea engelmannii. The sequence goes on from ML780624.1 coordinate 234,324, forward strand.
TCCCTTCAGTGTTTTCTTTTCACTAATACAATCCTTTCCATTGGTGACATGAGTCTTGTTTGTTTCTTGTTCTTATGTCTCTATGCACAATAGTTTAATTGTTTTTTTCCTTTCCTAGTTTAGTTCTTAGCTTACTCTTTTATGTTTATTCTTCTAACCCTTTCCTTTACTGTTGTCTTTCTTAGCTAACCCAACTAAGCTTGTAAGCACCTTTGTTTTGCTCATTTAGGTGACGAAAGAGGTGCAACAATTCCAATCAAAGGAAACCACCCTAGGACTTGGAGGGAGCGTGCTCGGAGAGAGTAGAATGCTCCCTTGTTCAGAAGGTACATGACTAGAAATGTTAAGGACATGGTCGAAGGATGCATGACCCTCCAAAAGAAGAGTGGGATTGACCGAAGATTGCATTGGCAATGTCACTTCATTAGGCTTGTCACTCTCCAAGAGAAGAGTGGGATTGGCCAAATATTGCATTGATAGGACCACTTCTTCAATCATTGGTTGAATAGGATGCGAGACAACAAGTTCAAGAGATGCATCACCCCAAAAAATAGGAGTGGTGTCGGTCGAAGATTGTATCGACACGACTGCTAGTTGAACAGGATGCGAGACAACAAGGTCAAGAGACGCATCACCCCCTAAAAGAAGATGGATGTCATCTGAAGATTGCATCGGTATGACCGATGTATCAACCAAAGAAGGACTAGAATGTTGAGAAACCAAAGATTAATCAGAACCCGAAGGGCCCCTAGGCAAGGACCACGCTTCTTGTACCACAATAGTAGCAGGGCACAAACGAGTAAGGTGATCTCCTTTGCAAATCCTACAAAGGAACTTGGGCTTATGTCTTACACATCTAGGATTCTCAATCATATGAATTCCCTTAGCATGACTTGTAGTGGCTGGTGACAAACCTTCAACATGACTAGCAGAGGTTGATGATGAACCCCCAACATGACTAGCAGAGGTTGGTGATGAATCCCCAACATGACTAGTAGAGGTTGGTGATGTCTGTGCAGTGTGACTAGTAATGACTACATTTGTGCCCCCAACATGACTTGCAATGGTTGGTTGCTGGTCTTCAACATGGCTTGCAGAGGTTGTCGACCAATCTCCAACATGACTAGCAGAGGTTGGTGATGGAAATCCAATATGACTTGTAGGGAGTGGATTGATGGAAGTGGTTAGTTGTGGCATTTGAGACAAAGGTCTCAGGAAAGACTCCTTTTGAGAAATTGTAGGCCAAGAAGGATTCTGGATTACACCATGTCCCTACCTGGAAAGGTAGTATTTATGCCTAATTGATCTATAGAGGTTTGTACATGCATCATCACCAAAGAAAATGTCTGGGACGAGACAAAGGTGTGACACGAGTTATTCAGGTGAGGATATATATTGCCCCCATATGAATGGGTTCCCTGAAGGGGGTATCCTGTACCATAAAATTGATTCCCTCTGTATGAAATACCAGAGGACATATGGAGACCCGCCACGAGAAGAGTGTTTGTAGGAACTGGCATGGTGGACGAAGAATACACTGATGGGGTGTAATAAGTAGAATAACCACCCATTTGAGCACTTTCTCCTGGAAGGATGAATCCAGGATTGGATCCGTAAGAAGGGAGATTACAACCTCCCACGGTGAGATTTGGTTTGGGGATAAGACTCCTATAAAATGAAGACGCATACAGCGGAGCCATCGTGTCCCCAGATCCAAAACCAGGATTCATATAGGCAGGCGAGGGAGAGGATGGAAAGGGTGAAGGCATGTTTGGCATATCAAGAGGAAAATTATTAGAGACCCAAGGCATTGACTGAGTATCATACTTATGCATACCATTATGAAACACAAACGGATTCATCCCCATGAAATGAGTGAATGTCATGGTGGAGGTAGTGTTAAATGAGGGAGCCAAAGCGACTCCACTATCCATGATAATGAAAACTCACAGCGCAATATAAAATCCTAAGGTCAACTAATAATCAAAGAGAACACCAAAATAAAATAAAATAAAGGCCAATATTCACACAAACAGGATAAAGTGGTTGAAAGGGGCCTCCCTCCCTAAAGTAGGTATGTATCTTCCAAGAGGGGCCTGAGACTCCCTGCTAAAGATCGAAGGTATCAGAATCATTTATAAGGGCCCTCGTGGGCTTAAAAACTAGTCGATCAGATCCCTCCAGAGAGGTAATCCTACATAAAGGTTGTGTGTTGTCTGACCCTTATCTGACCTAGGGTACCTGCAGAATTACCCTTGCAAGTAACCTATGTGGTACCTATGTCAAGAAACTAAGAAACCACGATATAATTGATGCACAGGAGAACATTCGTAATTCAGGTCTACCGTATGGGAAGGGTAACAAAGCCCGAAACCTCGAAAGCATCGTCTCTCACATAGGTAAAGGTACTAGAAAGATCCCCATATATGAATAGATCCCCATAAATATATATGATGTTAAGAAGGTATTGGGGGGATATCCCCTCAACCAACCTCACGCGACATCGTGCTTAACTCCGGTGTAAGCAGAGCCTCCTGAAATCACCAATTATACAATGGATTTCCCCACTCCCTTAGTCAGACATATATGTTGATTTAATAGACTTGGAGAAGTTTACTCACAAAATCCTATTCCAAGGCTCTAAATCCTAAGCTAGTCCATGCACCCTAGAAAATAAAATCATTTCTAATCAATTTTAAATTATCAGTGTTTCTTTTAGTGGCCTTGCTTACTCAAAAAAGGTGTAGTCGTGAAACTAATGATGTTATGACTCAGCAAGTAAAATAAATGAATATGAATACAATGCAAAGTCCTAACTTCAATTCCCAATAAATGACAAGATTTTCAAAATGAAAATTTCAATTTAGTTATGCAATTCCAAATAAGATGCAATCTTTCTATACATATGTTAAGATCAATGATAAGAACCCAAAAGATCAAATTCCATAAATGCAAAATGCCTAATATTTTTGTATTTTCAATATAAAAGAATGAAAATGCAAGGACTGAACAACAACTTGATATAAAAATTCTACTGTATGTAAATAGAGACAAACCAAGTAGTATATCAAGAAGCAAACACCCAACTCAAGATGGAAGGACAATTAATGAAAAGGATGATGAGAAAGGCACTGCCCAAAAATTCAAGCAAGGAAAGGCTTCCTATCACTCCACAAACACTTAACAGTCATAACAGAGACCCAAGAAGACTCAACAACTATCAAAACTTACCCAGAAAACATCAAACCCAGAAACCAAGCAAAAAAGGGTGATGTACGTGACTGTTCAGGAGAAAACCATGTATATACGCCTCTTGCAGAAGGACAACATGCATATGTACGCGACTGTCAGGTAAAAACCCATGTATATGTGTTAAAACACAGCTAGGCTAAGGAGAAGTCTAAGAAACTCAAACTCAGAATGACCAGGGGTTGTCAATCAGTCAGACGACAAGAAACTCAATATAAACGAGAGCAATCAAAGGAGAAAAACACTTCAAACCCCGAAAAGAAGATTTTATCCCCAGTATGGTCACCAATTTTGTTATGAGGAAAATCTCTCTATGGCTAGGGGTAAACCACAACAGACGAAAATGACTACAGAAATCAACTCTAATCTTAGGTCTTCTATATAAGAAAATATGCTAATGAGACAAGATAAAGAGCCTACCTCATCCAGATGTTTGATGAAGTCCATCGTTAACCACTTGACTCAAATAAATACACTTGCAACTTGTCCTCAAAACCCAAGAAACGCAAGCATATGGTGATAATATATAATGTTAGCACATTCAATAGCATAATCTATCAACATTCATAACAAATATGTCCATGGAATAACAATTCAAATATTTTCAAGATTTCAATTGGACGAGAAAAGAGTATTTCTATTAAAATGTAATCAACAGAAGTGAATGAATTACAAACTTCTGTGTCAGCATGGTTCGGAACCAAGAAAATAATTCCCTTCTAGTTGGGTCTCCACCACTTCAATCGTGCACCAAAGGCAAGCTCATATAAGAGAGACAATGAGGTTCTCAATCATGTAGGGAAGATCTTGGGGGCTGAACAATGTGTTCAGACTTAAAAGGATAAAGGGATGAAGACTCAATACGAAGTGAATAATTTCTCAAGAGTAACTTTTCTCTCAAAGTTGAATTCTTCTCCTCTTTTCCATAGCTCGGATTTGGCCCATTTATAGCCTTCAAGTGAAACTGAAGGGCCGATTCAGAACGTTTCCAGCATATGGAAGATCAAGGATCATGGATCTCATGACGTGACATGGAAACCCGACACCACTTTTTTAATTTTGGGCACAAAACCCGATGTACGCGGGTTGTAGTGGTGCAAAATGCGTATACGCATGATGTATAATAGGTAGGGTGCATATATGTGGGAAAAAAATTAGCTATAGGATTTTCAAAAAGGGACTTCAAGTCTGCATAGGGAAATGGAAAAAGGCCTTCTGAGTAAATTTGCATAGGGTGAGGCAAATCTTGCTATAACATAATCTTCTTCATCTTCTTCTTTAGAGATTATTCTTCCTTGAGCTCGTTCCTCTTCATATGCAAAGCTCTGAATTTCACATTCCTTATTAGGAGTTTCATCCATTAGTTTATTGTTATCAATTTCTTCATTTTTAGGTGAATATCTTCATCATCTTTCTTGCTTTCTGCTTCAGATTTTCTTCTCCATATCTTTCCATAAGGCACTTTGTTTGATGAAATTTTATTTTCTACATTTGTCCTTTGATATTTATCCTCTCTTATTTTCTTCCAAAGTTCATTATATTTCCCTCCTGACTTTTATGGATTATTTTTCATGGGTTGTCTTATTGATTTCATGTAGTCTTGGGATTTGTGCCCAAACTTATCACAGTTGTAGCATCTCATGGTATGACAAAACTTTGTTGTGTGCCCAACATAATTGCATCTCCAACATCTCATTAAGTTGTTAGACCTTCCTAAATATTTATTTTCATGACTCTTGCATTCCAATGCTTTGTGACCAAAGTTTTTACAAGAAACACAATAACCATTGAAGGTGTTTCCATACTCGAGTCTGTTGTGACATGAGAATTATGTCTTTTGATACATTTCTTGTTTTTTACTATTATAGCTTCCTTCTTTAACAAAGTTTATGGTTTGTATTTGGTTTGTGATTGCACTTTTTCCTTTTGAGGAGGATAATCCTTTCTCATGTTTTTGAATGGTGTTCCACTTTCCACCTTCTTCTTTCTTATTGTACCCAAGACCAGTTTTGTCATCGGTTGGTCTTTGACTATTCCAGATCTTATCCAGAATGGTTGAGTTGTTCTGGAATTTGACAGTTTCTTTTGTCTTTTCATTCTTCTTTTTGAGGTTGATAACTTCCAATTCCAACATGTGACATGTTTCTTCCTTTTTAGTCAACTAGATCTTCAAGTCTTCTTCTATTTTCTTAGCTTCTTTAAGTTGAGTCTTTAGACTGATGAATATTTCTTCTGTCTTATCCAAGATTTAGGTGCATTTATTGGTTTTGTCATATGTCTTCAACTCTTCTATTTATTTTTTTAGATCAACAACTTCAGTCTTCAATCTTTTGATTTCTTCCTTGTTTTCTATCTAAATCCATTTGAAGTTGATGACTTCCAATTCCAGTGTATGGTGCGATTCTTCCTTTTTAGTCAACTGACTCTTCAGGGTTTCTTCACTTTCCTTAGCTTCTTCAAGTTGAGTCGATAGATTGTTGACCATTTCTTTTGTTTCTTCTAATTATTTTGTGCATTCATTCAGTTTGGCATATGCCTTCAACTCGTTCATTTATTTTGTTAGATTAACAACTTCATTCTTTAATCTATTGATCTCTTCTTCTTTGTCTTCTAGCTGAATATTTTTTTCTTTCTCTTCATGGTTGTTAGATTGATATAATTGTTGTAGTAGCAAAATATATTTCTTTTGAAGTTTCTCCAACTCTTCTAGAGTGCACATAGTTGTGTATTCGAGATTTTCAAGAGCTTCCATAGGAACTTCAATATATATACCATTTCTTGGTTCCATATGAATATTTTCTAATGCAGCTATAACATCAATCTTAAGATTCAATATTTTTTCTTCAGTGATTACTGAGGTATGCATCAATTCCTTGATGGATTTGTCTTCTTCGTTGATAACTAGGGATTGAATCAATTCCTTGTTTGAGTTGTCTTCTTCTTTGATGACTGGGGATTGCATAAATTCCTTGTTTGAGTTGTCTTCTTTATTGATGACTGAGGATTTCATCAATTCCTTATTTGAGTTGTATTCTTTATTCATGATTGGGGATTGCATCAATTCCTTGATGGTATTGTCTTCTTTTTATTTGTTTTTTACTTTACTCTGATAAGAACTCTCTAGTTGGAGCCATAATACTTTAGCAAAATTAGCATAGGTGCAGTGTCCCATATTTTATTTTATTCAGTCTGACAGTCCATTATGGATTGCCTTTAATTCCATTGAATTGTTTCTCTTTAATTCTTTTGCAATTTTGGATTTAATCGTTGAGGTAGTTAAGTACCAAGGCTTACTTACTACTGAGTCCCAAACTCCAGATCCTCTTGACTTCAAATATATTTTCATTCTTTCCCTCCATGAAGAGTAGTCAGTTTCATCAAATAAAGGAGCTTCATTTGTGGAGAGAGACATTTCTTTATCCATTTTTGTGTTTAGTAGGATCTTCCTTCCAATGATTAGACTTTTTTTCCTTGAAGAGACCTTACTTTGATACCAATTGTTCTCTTCAGAACAATTGCGTCGTTAAATTGTAGTGAAGGAACCTGCTCTGATACCAATTGTTGAAACACACACTGACACTGAGAGGGGGGAGTGAATTGGTGTCTTGAACTTTTGGCTACTTTTCACACTTTCATAGATTAACTAAATTAATTGAATAAGATATATGTAGTTCAATTAATTATTCATAAACATGTATAACACAAAATGTGTGAAGTAGATAAAATATCATTATTTTATTTATTTAACTTGAATGAATACAAATAAAATCAATCCTTTAATATCTTCAACCTCAACTGAATATGAGAGATCCAACTCTTTGATACAAGACCCAGCTTGTAGTTCTCATATCCAACTGAGAAATGAGGAATCCAACCCTCATAACAACACCTGGCTTGTTGATCTCAGATCCAACTGAAATGTGAGGAATCAAATCCTCATGACAAGACTCAGCTTGTAAACATGCACCAACCTAATAGAATGAATTTTCATTCAATCCATTATATATATATATATATATATATATATATATATATATATATATATAT